>SRMA01026017.1:59258-257366 GCA_007224835.1 Danionella cerebrum | reverse complement strand
TGACAATGTTACTGGCTATTATTAGTAATGTAGTGACAATGTTACTGGCTATTATTAGTAATGTGGTGACAATGTTACTAGCTATTATTAGTAATGTGCGGACAATGTTACTGGCTATTATTAGTAATGTGGTGACAATGTTACTAGCTATTATTAGTAATGTAGTGACAATGTTACTAGCTATTATTAGTAATGTGGTGACAATGTTACTATCTATTATTAGTAATGTAGTGACAATGTTACTGGCTATTATTAGTAATGTAGTGACAATGTTACTTTCTATTATTAGTAATGTAGTGACAATGTTACTGGCTATTATTAGTAATGTGGTGACAATGTTACTGGCTATTATTAGTAATGTGGTGACAATGTTACTGGCTATTATTAGTAATGTAGTGACAATGTTACTAGCTATTATTAGTAATGTAGTGACAACGTTACTGGCTATTATTAGTAATGTAGTGACAATGTTACTGGCTATTATTAGTAATGTAGTGACAATGTTACTGGCTATCATTAGTAATGTGGTGACAATGTTACTGGCTATTATTAGTAATGTAGAGACAATGTTACTGGCTATTATTAGTAATGTAGTGACAATGTTACTGGCTATTATTAGTAATGCAGTGAAAATGTTACTGGCTATTATTAGTAATGTAGTGACAATGTTACTAGCTATTATTAGTAATGTAGTGACAATGTTACTGGCTATTATTAGTAATGTAGTGACAATGTTACTAGCTACTATTAGTAATGTAGTGACAATGTTACTAGCTATTATTAGTAATGTGGTGACAATGTTACTAGCTATTATTAGTAATGTGGTGACAATGTTACTGGCTATTATTAGTAATGTGGTGACAATGTTACTGGCTATTATTAGTAATGTAGTGACAATGTTACTAGCTATTATTAGCAACATAGTGACAATGTTACTGGCTATTATTAGTAATGTGGTGACAATGTTACTGGCTATTATTAGTAATGTGATGACAATGTTACTGGCTATTATTAGTAATGTGGTGACAATGTTACTGGCTATTATTAGTAATCTAGTGACAATGTTACTGGCCAGTATTAGTAATGTAGTGACAATGTTACTGGCTATTATTAGTAATGGGGTGACAATGTTACTGGCTATTATTAGTAATGTAGTGACAATGTTACTGGCTATTATTAGTAATGGGGTGACAATGTTACTAGCTATTATTAGTAATGTAGTGACAATGTTACTAGCTATTATTAGTAATGTAGTGACAATGTTACTGGCTATTATTAGTAATGTAGTGACAATGTTACTACCTATTATTAGTAATGTAGTGACAATGTTACTGGCTATTATTAGTAATGTAGTGACAATGTTACTGGCTATTATTAGTAATGCAGTGACAATGTTAATGGCTATTATTAGTAATGTGGTGACAATGTTACTGGCTATTATTAGTAATGTGGTGACAATGTTACTGGCTATTATTAGTAATGTGGTGACAATGTTACTAGCCATTATTAGTAATGTAGTGACAATGTTACTGGCTATTATTAGTACTGTAGTGACAATGTTACTGGCTATTATTAGTAATGTAGTGACAATGTTACTAGCTATTATTAGTAATGTAGTGACAATGTTACTGGCTAATATTAGTAATGTAGTGACAATGTTACTAGCTATTATTAGTAATGTAGTGACAATGTTACTAGCTATTATTAGTAATGTGGTGACAATGTTACTAGCTATTATTAGTAATGTAGTGACAATGTTACTGGCTATTATTAGCAATGTAGTGACAATGTTACTGGCTATTATTAGTAATGTAGTGACAATGTTACTAGCTATTATTAGTAATGTAGTGACAATGTTACTGGCTATTACGGTATTACTAATGTGGGGGCAATGTTGCACTGGAACAGTGATGGTGATAACGAATGGTGGACTTTAGAATGATGAGTGGGGGCAAAGAAAAACATTACAGCCTTTTTTTTTGTTACTTTTACTGTTTACTGTCTGTTCATGTTACATGTTTGGCTGTTAACTTTTACACAGTTGATATAAAACATTTTACAAAAGTATTTGGTCCAGAATCTTTTTTTTCTAGATCTTCCTCTTTTAAAATTGGGTGCGTCTTATGTGCCGGTGCGTCTTATGAGCCGAAAAATACGGTATATCTTTCTTCGTTACGTGATAAAATGAAGAGGTACATGTTCTCTGGATCAGGATGGCCAACCCCGTATTAGATTTGTAAGAATCAACTCATTTCATGTAATTTCATTCACCAGGTACATTATATGCATATAATAATATAATACATAAATATAAACGTTGAAACAGACAGATTCTCTCTGAAAAGCTACAGTTCTGACTCCATTTCACCACTCACCACTGATTCCTTCTCATGAACTTACAGGTGTCTCTCGTTAATGCGCCATCCCTAGCTCAGCGATATGGGTTAATGAAAGTGAGCAGCTGTAATAAATTATGATATGAGTGGTAAAATAGAAATAGAAGTATACATTACATGGTTTTAACACCCACACTTTTTCCAGTTTTAGAATTAAACTCCTTCACCTTTTCTTTACTTTGGGGAAAATAATACTCCCATCTTCCATCACATTTGCAAGTTGTCACGTTTCTCATGATGGTACAGAGGAGTCCGGACAACGACAGAGAGTTCAATGGGTTTATTGATGATTTGTAAGAGAAGGAAAACTGCAGCGCTATTGCTAACTCTGCAGCACTGAGGGTACCACGGAAGGGATCCCAAGGGCACTGCTTCCTCCACAAACACAAGTAATTTTCCGGCAAGAATCTAACAGGTCTGTCTGAGTCAGAGGTATGTATCATTCACCTGGCAGGCAAAGACGATCACGAGCCAGCTACCGACTCCTAGTGTGTTCTGAGTTTTGGTAACAGATGTTAAAGAAGATAACTCGCTTAGCATTCAGTAGGAAGCATAAGAGAGGAGTTAACATGGGGGAACAACATTGACGATGGACATTGGGGTTTTGGGAAATGGAGTTTAAAAAGCAGAGACAGTGACTGTGATTGGATGGAGAGGTAAGTGATCTCAGGTGAAGCTTGTTAGGCTGGACTGCGAGATCTGACACAGGTATATAGATGACTTAACAGTGTTAATAGACACAGTGGTGATGATATAGACAAGGCAGTAGTACTTGAGGGAGCAAGGAGGAAATAGCTCCAGCTACATGAAGGATCCGCTATAGTCTAGGTACTGTTCTTTTCAATAGAGTCCAGAGGCAGTACTGTCACATGGGGAAGAGGTGATAGTCCAGAGGAATGTAGCATGCTGTACATGTATTGCCAAGGCGATCATTCACCACCAGGGATGAGCGGGGAAGCCCAACGGCTAGGGTGCTAACAGATGGGGTTGACGGTGGAGATCTCGCACCAAATGGAACACTCTTGGGTAAGTGTTCCGCATTTGAGGAAGAAGCAGAGTTCAGGTAAGTAGCAGGAGGTCAGTAACTCACAAAGCAAACAGTGAAGAAAGCCAGCAAGGGGTCCAGGAAGTAACACAAGGGAAACATTGACGACGAACAGAGGGCTACAAATTACATTAACATGACACATGAAGAACGTTTGACACTCTACTTTCTCTAAAGGAGGGATTAATACGTAAATGTGGTGACATCTGATTTAAGGCTCTTAGTGAGTTTCTTTAAAAGCTTCCAGTCAGATTCAGAGTATTCTCGGCCCCCTGAGCTGCCATACCAAAGTCTCTCTCCTCCTCAGCAAGCATAGCATCTAAGAGTTTTCTTCTTTGGAGATGAAGATGACGGGCCAAAAGTGCTTTTTCTTCTTCTGATCAAAGAGGATAACGTGAAGGATTGTCCCATGAATAAAGCTATCAGACACCTGCAGGTATAATTACCTTCTTCAGATGTGAACAGCAGTAGAGAGCAGGGTTGCACATGAGTACAGGAGATATCATCAGAAGAGACTCCCATACAGGCTCCCTATTGGAGATTATGTACTAGTATTGTAGACCAAAAAACAAAGTTGAAGACTGACCGAATATGCATTTAAATTACCCTCCTAGAACAAGAAATTAATCGTAGTTCTGATGATATGTTACATTCACTCACATGGACTATTTAGTCAAAAATCCAGTTTATTTGCAATTTTGGAACTGTAGGAGGAAAGTACTGAGAGAAAACGTGAATTTGAAAAGGCAGAATCTTCCAAAATTATAATAAAAACTGGCGAGCGATGATTCTCACCCAATAGAAGTCTATGGGAAAAAGTCGAACTTTTTACTGAAATGA
Organism: Danionella cerebrum; assembly: GCA_007224835.1. Lineage (NCBI taxonomy): Eukaryota > Metazoa > Chordata > Actinopteri > Cypriniformes > Danionidae > Danionella > Danionella cerebrum. The sequence goes on along the minus strand of SRMA01026017.1, from coordinate 253,085 downwards.
TTTCCTCAGAAAGTACAGCATTTAAACAAATGGCTTAAATGCTTTTTAAAAGTTATCTAAAATGAACAAATTTCAAAAGTTTTTTTCTTGGCTCAAGTTTATTTTCGTGTGGTTCAGGATAGTTCAATGTTCCCATAAAAAAACTAGGCGGGACTTTGAGATTGACAGCAACACAGAACAGAGCTGACTTACCGCAGTGTTCACGTCCTGAGAAAGGTCATTTACACTGCCAACGATCAAATTCAAGTCGCACTCAAATTCTTCTTTAAAATTACAAAATAAATTGTATATAACAGGCTGCGTGTGAGAGGGGCTTGTGTGAGCCAAACTCAAGGCGGAGCTCTGAAACCACAATGGTTCTACCCTTAACAAGAAGCCGCTTGTGCGCATGTGCAACCAGCTCAGAAATGGCTTCGTTTGAGCTCAATGGCAGCAGGTGGTATCATGTTGTCCATCTTTTTTTACAGTCTATGGTCTGTGGTATGGCCTTTGTCTACAACTCTGCTATGAAGACCACTTCTGGCCAAATTTCTCCAGACAGTTGACTGTCTCCCACTGGTTTCTGCCCATTCTGAGCTGATTGCACTCTGGACATCTTCTAATATCAAAGGATATGTAGCTATGTTTCCTCGGCCGGCCATTTAATATACAGTTCTCAGCACTACCTATTTCTTAGTGCTTTTTCTAAAGCACATCTATGTCTGGGAGAGACCTTGTTGATGCAGCATAATTAATTACCTTGTGTCCTGTAACTCTGATCAATCTTGCACCAACGTAAAACTGTATAGTCATGGCTGACGCACCTAAGAAAATGCATCAAAGGCCACAAACATTGTTTTGTGGTCTTTGGTGCATTTTTGAGGGCTTAAACGTACTCAGAAAGTGGTAAAAAATTACGTCTGATTGTTGTTTGTAAGGGGGTGTGACTCGATAAAATGACTCGTTAGCGCCACCTAACAGGTTTCAACTTATGTTGCAATCTCAGTTTGTCGTATACAAATGAAATTCGGCACACATGTGCAGGGTACCAGAACCAAACAATGTAGGTTACCAAATAACGCATAGCGGTCATCGAAAATCTAAGTTTTGACATAAACAGGAAGTGGTAATAACTCAGCCATGCAATGTCTGATCGGGTTCAAATTTGCCATGCGTCCTAAGAGTCCATATCTGAACAGATCTATATATCAACTTATAGTGTCAGTTATAGCACAACCTTGTGGCAACATGGAATATCCCATAATTTTCTGCTGTTTCATACTGTTATTTCATAAGAGGTTTGAAGAACATTTTTGAAATTTGGAACACTTACATAAGGGACCAAGACCAACAAAATAGTCAATTGGAGCGACTTTCTAAAACCGACAGAAAGTCCATGCTCCATCAGTCATATTTTAAGGCATATGGAAAGGTAAATTGCAAAGCTTTTTTAATTGAATTATCTATGTGCACACATCAGCTGGCAATAGTGAACATTTCGCCATAAACAAGAAGCTGTTTTAAGTTAGTCATACAATATCTGACTGGTCCCAAATTTACCAACTATGTAACCGCCATGTCTGAACATCTCTACAACATACACTCTGGGTTTTAGCGCCACCAGCAGGCCAAGGGAGGAACAACATTTAATATTGATAAGGTACCAGTTTTGACATTTGTGACCAAGAATCTTGGCCAAACCAATTCCAGGACTCATTAGCGCCACCTGGGATCATGACACTTTGAGATTTGTTTTTTATTCCTTTTTTGCCTCTGTTGTTCAGTACATTTTACATTTCTCACTTAATTAATCTTCTAAATAAGGATTTGTCTTAGTCCATATTGCAATGAACTGGTCACTGAGAGGCAATTGTGATGGAGATCCTCGAACTCATATTGTCTGATTACTTTAGCAGCAATATGCTACCATCAAGCTAAGTTGGACGTAGACTCCCTTGATGCAATAAACAATTGCCCTGAATCCGAGCATTTACAAAAAAAGTTAAAGAATCCATTAGCATTTGCATGGTAATGCCCATCGCAATATATAAACTGTTTTATAACCAGCATCACACTTTGATGTCGTGTGTTTAGATATCCATGGATGTGCTGGTGCAGATGGGTCCTCAAGCTCATTTAAAGGTGTAGCCTTTCCTACAAAGGTAGTTACTAGAAATTATTCATAGTGAGCTGTCTTCCATGTGCTCTGTGGGCATTCTATTCTGTTGTCTTGGAAACAGACCTCCAGCCATTTGTTGGGCTGACATTCCGCTGCTGTGCTTATTTTGGGAAGATTTTTATTTAGCACATCAATGGATGAGATTTAGGAGTAGAATAGGAGGTGTGTGTGTGTGTGTGTGTGTGAAAGTGTACCTTTGGGCCAAGGTGCCCTTATACAGGGCACCTTTTTATGGGTGAGTCCCACCCGGGGCCGTGGCACAGCATGTCCCTTCTCATGCCAATTAAAGATGGCACATAGCTGGTTATAGCAGACCTGCCTCCTTCGCACACGTCTTGTGCCTCCTGGACAGGAGGAAATAAACACATTAAATGGTGTGATTAATCCATCTTGCAGAGCCATGGAAACAGTAAGCTGCCGGGCTGTGATAATAAAGACAGGGGTCCCGGTGGAAACATTGTGTGTGTGTGTGTGTGTGTGCGTGTGTGACTGTGTGAATAGGTGGTGGAGGCAAAGGTAGTTGTAGAGGGTTCAGCGAGAGGACTGGTTTACAAGACACACACTAGGAACCGTTTGCCTCCAGCTCCACAACCTCAAAACGAGTCCTCTGCTTTAATGAGTTGAATGCTCTCTTGGCACACAAACACCTTCATCTGGAGGTTGCTCAGAACTGAGGCTCGGTTTCTCGCTTGAGGAAGAAAGAACAAGGGGAAATGGAACAAGTTCAGCAGTTCAGAAACTTCAGCTTCTATATTCAGTCGTTTTGTATATAAATAGCCCTGTGAAGCACAGCGGATTAAATTTTTTTGTAAATCAAAATGGCTGTCAGGGGACTGTAGGCATAGAACACAATTTGACATAATTACAGAGATTAAAGTGGAAAAATGTGTCTTTTCTAACTGTAATGTTTTAAGTTCAATTCATCCATTTTTTCCCACAGTTGAACATCTGAGAAATTTAGTGTACGCTATTCTTCTACAACTTCATACAAACAAATCTTAAAAAAGAAATGCTTTATAAAAGTTTGTAGAAATGCTGGAAAGTGGAAATATATATATTTTTAGTACAACCCCAGCTTCTTTTTTTTTCTTATTACATTACACAATAATTCCACAACAATTCCGAATTGTACAAATACTGTACTTTTTTTTTTTACTGCAAAATTTTAAATTGACAATTTTTATCATTTATATAATTGACAATAAATTGTTTTGTACTTTTTAGAAAAATTATGTTTTGGGACAAAATAAAAATGAATAAATCCCCCAAGGCTAAGAAAATGTCAAGCAATGTCAAAACATGTCAGAATAATGTCAAAACTAATATATAAAAAAACACGTTATTCATTTTAATTTGTTTGTTGGGAGTTCTGACAGTGTGCAGTTTTTGCAGAAATTTCTCATCAAAATTTAGATCTGTGAGTAGAATAAAATGAATGACTGTTTACTAAAATCATTCAGTTTGAAAGGCATTTGAAATAAGGAGCAATTGCATTTAGGTCAACTAAATGTACTCCTTTCTCCTAAATCGCTCTACTGATGTTAATTAATGTTTAATTTAATGATTAACTTTAATCACTGGAACAAATGTACATAAACCATTGGCCAATTCTAATCAAATCCATTTGAAAAGATTTTAAAACCGCTTCTAACCTGCACCTTTCTGAAAGCCTGTGTTTTAGATGATTCATATTGTAAAAATAAGGCAACTGTCAGGAAATACTGCCTGCAGCTATGAGCTATGGTTTACTTTCAAGGAGTGAAAGGGTGGATTGTTTGTTCATGTCATGTTTGTTATTCTGCAGTTTATCCACCTGAGCACAGTACTATTTACAGTAGTAGCCTTTAAGATGAGGCATCCCTTAAAGGCCTATGGTAAACATTTCTTTCATTTAGACGTAATTAAATAGACATGCAACCATGAGGATGAGAGCCACTCTTGGGTGCAAACCGAGCATTGGGAATATGCATGGATGCCCTGAAATGCCTCAAAAGCCAAAGAGATTTCACTCATCCATATTGGACCACTTTTAGACTAATCCCTTTTTATTATACAGTCCGTTGCTATCAATATTGAAGCAGAGGCCACGAAGGAATGCAGAAGTATGGTTCTTTTTTTCTTCTTTGGCCCTCCACAGGTTCTTCACATGTTGAGATGAAGTGGTCACAGCCTCCCTATCAGACAGACTTCAGTCAGATCAGAGGCAAATTATACAGCGAGCCAGACGTGAGCAGGGCCACTGGTTATCACAGTGGAGGGAAGATCTTCTTTTTCATTCCTGTGCAATACCTGATTGAAATATGTTGAGATTTATGAGCCTCAGAATGAGAATCCTCCTTCGCTGCGTACTTCAAACCAGCAGGATGTTCCTAATGAATCACTGGAGTTTCTGTCCCTTAACTTAACTCCATTCCATTTGAACGAAATAAGCCATGTCTGTCTTTTAATGAGGTGGAAATAGACTGGGAATCTCAACTTTGTGGGTTTCAGCTTTCATGCTTTTACTCAAATGTACTCAGAGCAAAGGTAATGCTAGAATGTGAGTTCCTTTGTACAAACTGTTTGTCCTTTAGAGACTCATGTGCCAATGAAATGAAGGCTCAAATAGCTTTTTAAATACAAGTTATTGCATCGCCACTGCCCCAGCACCTCAGAATATGCCAATCAACAAGCCATTTAGACTCAACATGTGATTGTGATTATTATACTATTGTACACCGAAAGCTCTGTCAGATTAAAAAGCTGTAAATTCGCAAACCTAAATTAGCATGATAAATTATAATCAGAAATTATAAATTGATTTGGCGAGCTGCCTGTGTTAAACATGATATATGAATAGAATTAAATCCATATTGATCATCCTGACTTGTAAAAATCTAAGAAGTCGAACAATGCAGTTGAGTCATAAGAAACATAGGCACCATTTCAAGTAGAATAAGCACCAGTAGCTGAGGATAGGGGTATGGGAGTGCGTTTGTGTGTTTTTCACAGATCTGCGCTCCCCTATTGTGTCATTGTACACAAGGGCAGATGGCTCTCAGTGCAAAGGGCTTCATTTCCAGTCCGTCATTGGAGAACAGTCACATTCAGAGAGATACTGTTTTTTGCCTCCACTAAAAATATACTTCCATTTACTTTTGCTTCAAAGTCATATCTATAGGACGTTTACTGTCTTGTCTTGTCAAAATACACTTCCCCTGTTCTTTCATTAGGTTAGTGGCATGATTGCATATACAGAGTTTTTGTTTCCCCCTTCTTGATAATGTATTCTATAATAGGAAACACTGGAGAGCAGAAGAAATCACGCAGCTCTGTGTTCTGAGAGGATTAAATGATTGCAATCTCTCTGTGCTCCTGATCTTATAATCATGTCCAGGATACCACTAGATACCTCAAGTGAAGTGATTAGAGCTTTTGTTACAGATGTGCTCCTTTAATGGAGTCGCTGGAGCCCTTGGGCAATGTTCAGGGGGAATTGTCATCTGCTGCTGGAAGCTGCTTGTTCTGGGGGGTCAAGGTCAGTGATGCTCAAGGGCCCTCAAGCCTATCTGAAGCATGTGTTAGCGATATTAACAATGTTAGCGATGCTGCTGATGTCAGCTCAATCACATTTCCGAACGCTTCACTGCACACAAGCTAGCTTCAGCTCCTTGCTGAGCTATGAGCAATTACATATCTCACTGTCTGTCATAAAGCAGGGTCTGAAAGTCGGCGATCACCCTCAAGAATCATTTCCCCTCCATATTTTCTAGGATAAAAATAAATTCTTGAATCAGGAACAGACTTGGCAGGCCTTTGTCTGATATTACTAACAGTATTGTTTCTGAATTAAGAGAATGCAGTCGGTAGCACTGTTGCCTTCCAGTTAGAAGGTTGCCGGTTCGTGGCTTGCCGGAGACCTTCCTGGAAGAAGTTTGCATGTTGGACTCCAGTTTCTTCCACACCCAAAACATGCGGCAGGTTTGTTGAATAATCTAAATTCCCTTTAGGTGTGACTGTGTGAGTGATTATGTGTGTTTCCGTGCGATTGACTGACGATGTGTACCCCCAGCTTATGCATGATGTGAGCCTGAGATAAGCACTAGCAGGCCCCGTGACCCTGCAAGGGTTGTATCGGGTTGTGAGAGAGACACGGACAAGGGCACACAGGGCTTTTATTTAAAATGGGGCACTGTAAATAAATAATTCAAAGAGGCATTTAGCGGCTTCTTGGATCTGCTGGTGAGCAGGTTGCGCAAGCCTGGTCCGGATACTGTGTTGAGGAGTAATCCAGGGTGTCTTCACTCCGTTTGTCGATTGGCCCGTTGGTCCCATTGTGGTAGTGTATCCGCCCTGCTCAGGGCTCCGGGTTGACTGGATCTATGCGCCCTGTCATTGACTCCTTGTCAGAAAATGGGCAGGAATCCAGCAAAGCCTGGCGGCGAAACTTTAGACACGGTTGGTGGGCACCTCCTGGGCTCCTTTGGCTCCCGGAGGCTTTTGCAGCATCCATCAGCTTTTCTCTCCAGTCAAGACTACCAAATGGCAATACATTTCAAGGCATGATATAATGTTCGACACATGTGGAATTGACATGAAAAACCATTTTGAACACTTTCAGACTGTCTCTTTAAAGTTACTTGTCAGATGCACTTTTAAATCGAAGCGTGTCATGTTAAAAAAACTCTCAGAAAACCTTAATACAGGAAAATTGCTTACGTAAATAAACTCAATGTGCCTCACAGCCTTTTCACTTCAGGAGAACAAGCTTGAACACAGAGTTTCTGGTTAGTCAAAGAACTGAGAAACCAACTGCTGCTTTCCGTCACGTATTCAGCCCAGATATTATTTAAAACTTTATTATGTTTACATTTGGCAATTGGCCATGGCATAAACGGGATAATCCTATTGTTTTTTGCGCAATTATATGCATTTGGTTAGGGGGAACCACATTCTGTTTAGCATTGGCTTCCACCTCGTGCATCTAATACAGCAGAAAATATAGCTGAGAGATCATTACCCTTTACGTATAAACACATGTAATCAGTCAAAATCAGCTCTAATTTTTAACCAATCACGTTAAATTGAAAAAAATTTTTTTTACAAACTCCACCTTAAAGCATCTGTTTACAGTATTAAAATCTATAATCTAGAAGCATTTTCATACTAGAGGATTTTCTGCTGTTAGGAAAATGTGTTCTCATCACTTAACTATTTACCAGAAATCTTTCAAAAGTGTGTTTGCCTGAGGCCAGAATGGTTTACAAATTGAATGCATTTCTCTTTTTGCCTGCAGACTGTATCGCTTGTGTCACTGGCAATTTCAAGCAAACTCCTAAACCAGAATTGGGGCACTCTGTAAAATTTAATGTAAAAAAGTGGTCAGAGCTCAGTGCTCTTTAGATCTTTGTGAAGTTATTTATCTGTTTACTTTATAGCTTTCAAACGTGAAGAATGTAAAAACTCAAAAACTGGCTTTTATTTATAAAAACACAACGAGTAAAAAGTTCTGTCTTGACACATAACACCACAGAATTTGCCTAGATCCCATCTGTGATGACATGATCTAACCCCCCCCTCCCCCATCCCAACTTCCTTCTCCATCTTGATTACTCAGAACACAAAACACAAATATACACTCAGCTTAGAGCTAATGAAGACCAAGCTTTGTGTTATGGCTGACTTTTTATTATTATGTTGTCTTGCCAAAGCCAAAATTTTGTTATTCTTCTTTTGTTTCGGACAAAAATTCCATCTCCTAATAGATGGCAGCCCCCAAACTATGTCAAGACATCAAAAATTGGTCTGACTCAGGTTGCTATATCTTTTCAAACTGGTAGCAATAAAGGAATTCTGGGAAATTGCTGAAAATTGTGGAAAATTTTCCATTGACTTAACATGTCAAATTTTGCAATTTCATAAAAACTTTTGTGCCACACTTGTGGAGGTTATTAGTCTGTGTAACCACAGGCTCTAGAAAGGGTTAAGGGTTTACCATTGACTTATAATTGCCATCGAATATAAGTGGTACTAGGAGGCAATGGTATCAAGATAAATCATAGGGAAATGGGGGTTTGTTTATGTTAATCATGGTAACAACATTTTTTTATGAGATCACTGACAGCAACCAAACTTAGCAACCAAAGCAGCCAAACTGTTTACTTTGGCGACAAAAGTTTCTGAACTCTCTCAGCTTTTAAATGATGGAGACAAAGTTATATTAATATAGTTACAAAGGGGGCATTATATTATATCGCTGACCCCACCATAGAAACCAGACTGATTACCATAGCAACCAATTTGGTAAATGATTATCTGAGCTTGGGTTTGGTTTATGTTAATCATACTTACATTGGGAACATTGTAGAAAATCTTTTACAACACCACTTTTACAAGCCAACAGCAAACTTTAGCCATCTATTTACTATATATAAATTTCTATATTTATAAATTAATTCTAAATGTATATGGCATATCTAATCACATAACTGATAAAGATAGTATGCAACAGCAGCAACACCAGCTTCTTTTTTTTATGTTGGTCGTGATGCAAAAATTTCATGCAATTCATGTTGTCCTAATGTGCTTATGAAATTACAAATAGTTGGCTTCATAATTCGAAATCACCAAAGTGCCAAAAATACAGAGACAGGTGTTTATCGAGCACTAACCTTTTACTTCCGAATGCAATGACTTCGGTTTTGTCTTTATTTAATTAATTAAAGAAAGTTGTTTGGCATACAATTTTTAATCTTGTCAAGGCATTGGCAGAGAGAGATTTTTGTATCATCAGCATAACAGTGGTATGATATTTAGTTCCTTTTCATTATTTGATCCAGTGGGAGCATGTACAGGTTGAATAGGTGAGGAGCAAGGATTGAGCCTTGAGGGACCCCACAAGAAAATGACTTTGACAAACCTGCAGAAACCCTATATTGGAAGCAATGGGGGACCAGATGGCCTCAAAATCTGAGCTTAGTACATCATTTGATTATGTTCAAAAAAGTGCCAACTCTACTGAGACAGATGCTAATCATCCACAGTGGTACATTTACTTTCTTAAACATTATCATCACATATCTGGAATAAAATTGCACTGATGACATTGTGCTGATACGTAAAAGAGATGTAAGCAGGAGCACACCAGTTACTGGATCTGTGAGTTCTGTTTCTGACCTGGCGGTTGGTATTTATGGGTATTTTGATTTATGAATGGATGTAATTAGCATGCTAACGAGTGAATCACAATGCTGGTCCCTAAGCTTTTGCACTGTCCTACTAGAGAGTTTCTGAATGCTCTTTACTGACTGGTCCCCCTGTTGAAGTTGATGTATAAAACCTGTAATCAAATCAGACAGTGGCTCAATCACCCGTGTTTTTCTATAGAAGGAGCTGTTTACCTCTCAGAGGAATATCTGGATTTCCATTTGTGCAGAAAATGTAAATACTTCCGAGATGAAGGCTGTGGTTAGGTAAACAAGAGGTGAGTGGTTCACTTGGCATCTGTTAGTTTAATACCTGCCTTTGGAGCTAAAAGTAATAGTTCTGTCAGCACTTTGTATCGTCCTTGTTTTCACTAAATACTTTATAGTGTTGACACCAAAAAAATACCTTTATTTGCTAAAACAGGACTGTATCCTTTTATAACATTTTCAATATCTGAAATCTACTTGTATACTTTGATAAATCTCACGCAGTGGTTTGCTAACATTAACTGAATAGTCCATGTTTATACCAAAGGTAGTACCAATTCACTTTTGGCTGAGCCTGAATGACTGCAGCAATGGTGTGTGTCATGGAGGCAATGGGTCTTTGTTACTGCTCAAGATTAATTGCTTTTATAGAGGCCCTCAAGTTATTTCCATGGTTTGCTCTGGTGTCTTTTATCTTGTTCTTGATGAAACTTAAAGATTCACTATGGGGCTCAGGTCAGTTGATTTTTTTGGCCAATCGAACACATTCCTTTGGCAGTGTGGACAGGTAACATGATATTAGATTTTCCATATTTCCAACTTGTCAGTAGACAGAAGCAATCGTGATCTGAAATGCCTGGGTAGAAGGCTGTAAACTAAAGAAAATCAACACCAGAAGTTGACATTGTAGTCCACTAAGTCATCACTGACCCAAACCAACCAACCAACCAACTAATCAACCAACCTGTTGACAATTGCATCTGAAGCAGAATAGGTATTATACGGCAGCTCCTCTTAGAACGGGTCACAAAGTTAGCCGCGACATTCTGTATAGCCTGTGGTCTGGATTGCAGGGTCCTTCTCCATACTCAAGGATCTTTATTTGAAGTGCAAAATTTACTTTAGTTTCAAATAGAACTATTAAGATCTGAGCAATAGTCCAGTTTTTTTTTTCAACTCAAGAAGAAGCTTCTGATTGTCTGGTTCATGAGTAGCATGATCCTAGGAATGTGATATTTATAGCTCCTGTCTACTATTAATCCATGTGTAGGGACACCCAATGCCTCCAGACACAGTCTGCTACTTGTGAGGCTCTCCCAAAATCAAAACATTTCTCCTGACAATCTTCCTGCACCTTTTCATATTCAACTTTCGGTATTATTTTTTAACAGTTTTTGTGAGTTTTGAATCCTCGTGATCGTCTCAAGTCAGACCAGTAGATAAAAATTAAATTACATTTTTCATTATTTCATCAAAGTTTTGAGAAAATAAATGCTTGTAATTTAGATAAAATGAGTTTTGACTGACAAAACAAATGATTTTTTTCATGATCATTTATCAATGCATTGCGTATAAGTATAGCAGTAACCCTCATCTTTTTTCAGATTTGTCTGGTTTAACATTATTATATTTTAATAAACTTATTCAAATTGATTGACAGACTCAATTTTGATTTGTTTTTGTTATTGGATGGTTTATTGGTATATCTTTTATATAAACATCATTCATTCCATTTACTTTACCCACTCACGCTCACGTTGTTTGAAAGGCAGGTTACACCCTGGGCATATTTCCAGCCACATTCACTCCTGAGGGACATTTAAGGAGAATTCCCAAAAAAATACAATTTAAATTTGTCAATCCACAAAGCAAACGGCACATTAACAATCCTGGAATTGTCTGAGAATCACTTGTTGCCATCCTCTCAATGATTTTTACCCTTTTGAAAGCATCTTTGTCAGAACTCTGTTCTGTCAATAACTAAATTCTGTATTCCGTTTTCCTGCTGAGTCTTAAAATGTTAACTTAAAGTACATGTGATTTCGGGTTTTTGTTGCTGCTTGGTTGATTCGTGGTGGTGTAGTTCTTTCGCTATAGTTCAAATATAATTCGCTGTGTTACAACTACAAACATGACTAACATGCAACAGCCAATCAGCCTTCTGTTATTGGTGCTCCAGCGCAATCTCCAGCACACATTGGGTGAGAGGCGAGGGTACACCCTGGACAAGTCTCCAGTCCATCACAGAGCAACATTCGCGCACACATTCACACCTAAGAAGAATTTAGATTATTCCATTAACCAAACCGCATGTTTTTGGGACAACCTTCTAACTGAAAGGCCACGGTGCTACCCACTGCGCCACCGTGCCATCCCTTATTGGTGCTAGTCTCTCTGCAATTGAAGGTCACAACAGACATGTTTAGCGAGACTTGGCTTGAAAAGACAGATTATAGGGCTTGGCTAAGTTCTATTGCTAACAATGTATTTGATGCACTCTTTAGTAACACGTTTAAAAGTACTTTTCTAAGTAGTTTCAATTGCAAAAATGTATTTTGCAACAGGTTTTCTGATAATGCATCATCTTTTGTATGATATACGTATGTCTTACATTTGATTCCTAATTGTCTTTAAATGTTTTAAATTTGATATGAACGGCGCAAGAGACAACAACCGACCAGACGGATGCAGCAGAAGGTTATGATAATGTAAAAAACACTGTAGTCTAATGAACGAAAAACATTTATTTATGAACTCAAAATGTGAGTTCTTTCTGTTCTAACTGAATCTGACTACAAATATTTACATTTATACTCACAGTTTATTTTCACATGTTCTTGCAAATCTCACATTGACATACCTTTCTTATCTGCCACGATGCAACGTGAATGTTTCACATTACGAGGACTTCATTTGATGTAGTGATGCCTCTAAGTCTGACATCTGTCCTTGGCAATATTGCACAGTAGTCTTTACAGTGCATCTAAATGTTCATCCGCTCAGACAGAATGTGTTATCTATCAGATCACTCACATCAGCTCCCAGACTTCCATCCCATCCATGCAATCACTGTCACCATTAGCTCCGCATTCCATTCCCCAGACAAGCACACACTTCTCATTTTTTACAGTATGTAGCTGGTTTTATATCTGAGAAGTCTCACAAGGAAGCTGGCATAAAAAGCAGAAAGTCAGGAAAAGCAGGAAAGTCAGCATAAAAAAGCAGAAACATCTAAAAGCCTTTTGCAAGAGTCATCCATCATAGTCAGTTAGTTCCTCCCAGTCATAGCTTTTTGAGACCTCCTTCATTAGAAATGCATGTCATTGCTCTTATCTGTGTCTGATGTATGATAGGTAACCTGTGGTAAAAGTGATTACATTGTCCCTCAGAGGAATTCAATCTGGTGGGATGCAACAGGCCTGCTCTAAACAGGTAACATACAGGTCGAGATAAAGTGAAGTACTCAAGTGTGGACCTCTAAGGCGCTTACACTCAAACACATCCGAAGTGCTACAACCCCTGTGTGCTGTAATCATTTATATTTTAGATTTATTATGTGTTTTATGTGCATGCGTCATGTGTTTACTGATCAAGTAAAAGGGGCACACTATTTAAGACCTGTGTCATCTCCGCTCACACTCAGTCATGCGCGGAACTCTGTTGGTGATCTTCTCGAACTTCGTTGACTTTGTAGTTCGAGATCTCTTCATGAGTTTCTGTGTTTGAATTATATACTTCTACTTGTTTGGGGCTCTCTGTTTATTGACCACATTCAAGAAATCTAAGCACATTACACCAGTTTTGGGTTTTGCATAACTTCAAAATTTAGCAGAAAAGAAATTATCAGGACTTAAAAAGTTTTTTCACAGCTCCTAGTGTTCTGATGTCTGTGCACAGTTGCTTGGTTTATTCTTGGTGTAGTTTTTTTGTTTCACAAAGCAGTAAGTTCAAGAAGATAAAACAGGTCGACTTTGCCGGATGGCAAATGAACACACTTCCATTGGATTGTAGGCAAAATGATTTAAAACAAATTTAAGAGGTCTATTAGGATGTTTATAAACTTTGAACTCAAGGTTCCTCTGTAGACATATTTATTTTGTGTTCCAAGTTAAGCACTGATTTCTCACACAGATGTTTAGGCTCAATATGTCAATGGTTGTAGAGATTCATTATACTTGCCACCTAGCTGTTGAATTCGTCATAGTGTTAAACTAAAATCATAAAAATCATAGCTTTTTGATCATTTTTGTATCACCTAACCCCTAGGGGGCACTGTGCTGAAACTTTGCAGGCAACCTCAGATTATGGGTATTATAGCTTCCACCATTACTGAGATGTAACGCACGCCAAAATTGTCATCTTTGTAACAATCAACTCGATTTCCACAACTTTTAGTGAGAGGATGATCTCTATCTTTGCAAAAAAGACTTTGATGATGATTTAAAATAGTGGCAAATTAACACAACTTTTAATTGTAATTGGCCTGAGCCAAGGATAAAGCAGAATCACAAATTTTGTCTTTGGACCAAATCAGCATAATTGGCATAAACAGACCAAATTAGCATAAACAGAAATACAATTTTGACTAATGGTGGCGCTATAGAGTTTGGTCCAGATTGAGTCATATTACTCATAAAGACCAGCTCTATGATTGGGAATTTCAAAACCAAATTTCAAAACTTTCCTACGAGCAGTTCATTGGGCTGCATTGACTTCAATGTCAATAGTGGATAAAGAATAAGAAAAAAAGGTAAACAAAAAGTGGGTGCACAGCTTCACTGTTTGGCCCCTGCTGTATTACAACTACAAATGTGACTAATCCACTTTCTGTTATTTGTATGAGTTTCTCTGGGAGTGAAAGAGTGAACTCAAGCGATGACCTTAAACTAGGGGGATGTCCCGATCAGGTTTTTTGAGCCCCGATCCGATCCGAGTCATTTAATTTTAAGTATCGACCCATACCGAGTCCCGATCCGATACTTGTCTTTTCCTTGTGCTAATTGCACTTTAAGTGCATGCAGGTTATTAAATCAATCCAGTGTGTACTCTTGACAACCAAATAGCTCAGCAGTGCATCAATAAAATGGTTTAGCCTTTTCCTGCGTTCGCTCAGTGAAGCTCAATATTCTGTCGTGTTTCGTTTTAAGATGCCTTATCAAGTTGGTAGTATTAAAGGCTGCTTTGCTAGTACCACCGCGTGAAATGCTCGCATTGCAAACGTTGCATGTAGCTACCAGACTAGAATCACTTTCCAACTTAAAATACTTCCACACTGCAGACATCTTAGCACCGTATTGCAAGTAGTAAACAACATGCGAGTTTAACATGCGAGTTTGCGACACGTGCGTGACGTAGCTGACGTAAACATTCGATCGGTCCGATACATAGAGCCGATTCCGATCAGTTAAAAAATGCCTCGATCGGCCCCGATACCGATCTTTACGATCGGCTCGGGACATCCCTAGTGTGAAGGCTACACTTCAGGTGATAATTCATCTTTAACTGAGTTTGAGTTAGCTCTGCTGCCTCGCTGTCTATGTTCAGACTGCTGGTCGTAAAAGCTCAGTTGAAGTTTTTTGTTTTTATTCTTAGTAAAATGCTGCGAATCTCAGTTCAGACCGGTGTTTAGAGGCATTTAGAACAAAAGGATAAATTAACAAAAGGTGTCTCAAAGAAATATAACCTGCAAATTGTCAGCTTTTTTGAGAAGCATTCTCATGGTCGAATTCTTGTTAGGTTTTCATTGTGACTATTTCTGTGTTTTGCACGAAAGCCACCACCAAATAAAATGTATTATTACTATTAGTTGAAAAGGTATCAGAGTATCCCAAAATTAATTTATTTTAAAGGATTCCTTACACATTATTACACGCTGTGCTCTGAGCTCTCTAAGTTGCATCATTTTGCCCATCAGTACATAATTCTGCCCTACCCCCGACTACGTCATGGCTGCATGTGTCCAAGCAGTGAGCCCTGAAGCCTGCCTGAAAGGGAGGGAGGAAAATACACATGGGTGGGAGTTTCAGGAGAGAGGGAGGGAGATGGGGAGAGAGGGATTGTCTTACATTACAGCAGCCGGTTGCTGTGTGACACAAACACTGGAACACTTGTCCGTTCAGTGTGAGTCTCTTTGGACAAGGTGCTACTGTCACTGGAACAAACAGAGTCATGTTGACGCTTGGAGACACACGTGAGGACTGAAAACAAGAGCACACTGCTTGGATTAGCAGCAGCCGCTAGCTGAAGGGAATCCAGAATGAGCATTATCATGAAGCCACGCTCTCGCTCCACAAGTTCACTTAAGAACACCGACGGGTAAAGGAGAACTTTCAAGTATCCCCTTTTTTCTTCCTTTATAGATAACTTGCTGATTCTTGTTTCCTTTCTCCCTCATAATCCACCCCTTTCCTCGTGGTAACCTCTTTTGCAAGTCTCTACTTCCTCTCAAGTTTTAAACCCTATTGTTTTTCAACTCACCTTCCCCTGATTGAGCTGCATTCTTCTCCCAGAAAAATGTGCCGTTGTTTATCCTTCAGAACCTTCCCTCAGGGTATTTTTTATACGTGCTCTCAGATTCTCGTGGACATGTTAACGTGTAACTGTGAGACAGACTGAAACTTTTCTTGAAGCATTTGTTTTCCACAAATGTCAAGAGAAGAGATTAATTCAAGTAGTTATGTAATGTCCACTGTAAGTAACTATTAGTTCACATTATTAACTTTATCTTTTTAAAATATTAGATTAGTATGAATAAATTAGTCCTTGTATGCTGCTTTATAATTTGTGCTTAAAAGTGTAAATAAATTCACAGTTATACACTTAGACCTTTGCGCATTCACGTGAGCTGAATTCTAAATTCTATTTTGAACCAAGGTAAAGGGTTAAGAGAGTGGGTGTGTAGCCCTCCATTCCTAAGGAAGACTCGAAATATGCTTCAAAACAAAGGGGCTAAGAATCCCAGAATTGTAAATATTTTGTAATTTATGACTTTTTAAATTAGGAAAGCCATTGTTTTATGTTAAATTTCACGTTGCATGTAAATATATGGGTCATTTGTATTTTGAACAAAGGTTAAGGGCGTCTAGCCCTAGCTATTCCTAAGAAAGGCTCAAATCATGTGTGAAAACAAAGTTCTAAGAAGCCCACAAATGTAAATATTTAGTTATTTGTATATTTTTAAATGGTTTTATGTTAGATTTCATGTCAGGTGTCCATATGTAGGTTGTTAAAAGTAATTTATATCACAAAATCTGTAGTTTTAAACAGGAATAATGCTATTAGAAACATTATTAGCCTAATAACATTAGTGTTACACACGTCAGACTTGTATGCAGCTTGTCAATTTTTAGTTTTGTTGGGTTTATTTGTTTAAAATGTGAAAAATTTGCTGATCCCGCAGACCCATTTAGTTCACAAATACGGATTCATAGAGGTGTCCCAATTCATCGGCATACATTTTCAAACACCCTTTCTACTTTCAAGGGCTAAGGCTTAGAGAAAATTATCAACTATTATTAACAACTATCTTTTTTGTAGATTAAGCACTTATTGGGTTTTTCTGCTTTACTCAATAGTAGTTGTAAAATAAGTATGTAAGCTTACATAAATCTTAAACACATGAGTAACAACCTTTAAAAACTCGGAGGAGGAATGTGACACTCACATTTCCGACAGTGGGTTGCAATGCATTTGCAGGCAGTGCCAGAGGGCAGATACTTCAGCCATGTTTCTCCTGTCTCGTCTTGCTGTCCATGAGTATGTTCTTTTTTAGATCTGCCTGGTGATTGTGTTTCTACAACAGTTTGCATGAATTATTTGTCCGTGTCAAGAATAATTCACCATCGCTATGAGATGTTGATATTGAAAAGATAAAAAAGATACCGGTTTCAACCTTTTCTTGCTCATGTTTAAACAGACCTCTTAAGGTGAAGAGGTCAGTGCGTAGGAAATGCTTTAATAATGTCATCAGTGTGAGCACAATGTTGGAGTCCTCCACTCTGCATATTTACCCTATTGTCTGCAGATTCTGCTTGTTTGTGCTCTATTGTTGTCCATTGACAGTGAGTCAGTGTATCACATGAACACCAGTTGCTAATTGACGGCTGCCAGCCACCCCATATCCTCTCAGTCATACCATTGCTACAATAAAGCAGAACCAATATTTGACTTAATATCCCATGCTGTTCTCATTATCTCACAAACCCAAGCTTTTCATTACTGGCCTTAATAGATATGAAACCAGCGTTTGGACAACTTATTTTTCCAGCACTCTGAGTGTGGATAAATCAGATCGTTGATATAAAAGATACATTTTTGCTTTTGTTATGTCTTGCATGACGCCTAATCTCATTGAATAGAAGGTCTTTTCGCTTTGCCAAGTTCTGACATCACTGATACATTAGTGTACCTTGTAAGATAAAAACATCAAGAGCAACCAATTACAACAGCCATTTGGTACAATGTGCAAGGAAGTGTGTTAATGTGTTTCAACGTCATCAAGAGGAGTCCCTAAATATAAATACCACTGAATAATCAGTGATAAACGTATTTTAAAAGTTAATGACTTTGCAATAACAATACAAAAGATTGTTTTTTACAGGGAAGATTTTTCCCAACCATTTAAACATTATTTTAAAGTTATGTAGATGTTAAATTCACATAAAAGGGACTGGTAATGTGAATGGTAAGATATCTAAGAAAATACAATATGCACGCAATGCAAATCAAATAATTTCAAACAGCTTGTATGCTTGTTTGTCTGTGTCATAATTTAAGAATTACAATTTTTATCATAGGTATATTTACAATAGCTTCGAAAAAGTAATTTAATCTTCATTTAAAATATTTACATGTATGGATTTGATTTATTTCCTTTGTGGTTTGTATACAATTTTCTTATAATCTCATCATATTCTCCTAGTTTTTATAAAAAAAAAACTTCTAGCCAATTTTGTCTTATAAACTTAGAATTTTCTCCTGGTTTTTATAAAAAATCTGGCTAATTCTCTTCTGGTCTTTTCTCCTTGGTTTCTCGATTGGTTTCAATTCCAGTCTTTTATACCATTTATATACCAGTGCTTTCAGTTTCTGTTTGCTTTAGCTTTTCTGTTTCACAGCGTGCTTTGAATTTCATTGAATTGCATGTTATTGTTTCACATGCGTTTCAATATGAATATATTATACATGTTTAATTTATTTTGCTTGTAGTAGTGTACGCATTTATATGACACACGTTTTTTCACATATGTTTTTATAAGCTTTCAAATTGAATTATTGTTTCAATTATCATTTAATACCACTATGAATAGAACACACCAGTATAAATAGTACACACTGTACCTATTAAATTATTCTGCTCGCTTTACTGAGGCTTAGTGTTGATTGCATGAGTGGATTGAAAAAGATTGTTTAGTCTAAAACCAGAAGGTAACTTTGAGCAGCCGGTCTCAGTTAAAGTGGTTTAAACTCGGCTGCTGAAGGGATTGGGCAGGGCCACTGTTCACACTCACTGTCATTCTCAACAAAAGAGTGATGCCAGAGAACCTGTACGAGTGATTGCAGTTCATTATACCTTTGATTTCTAACACAGTCAGACCTTATCTTTTCTGTTAAATCCTATTGAAAGGAGTCGCCTGCATGATGCACTCTGCTCTGATGTTTGACAGATTTGGAAATTACTGATATTTTCATTGATTTCATTTATTTCTAATAAAATTTGATTTGCCACAAGTCATTTTAGTAGCTTTTATTCTGTAATATTGTGAAACATAGATATTTATTCAGTGGATATCAGTGATACTATGATCTGATATCCACAAATGTCTGCACAGTGCCATTTGTGTGGATTGTCAGCATTGGTGATATGATTAAAGTTAAGGATTGAACAGTGAGTTCTGTGGAAGCCCAGATATGTATGGAAATGATTTGCACTTGCACGTTTTGATTGTATCAGTGGACTCTTGAGAGATCACACCCACTGTCTGCTTTAAAATAACTAGACGTCAATGCCTTTTTTGGAAATGCTGCTAAATTTTTGGCACGCAGTTCAGATTCACATTCAGAGACCTTGAAGGCTCTATATGAATTCAGTTTCTTTTGTTCTTATTTTATCACATACTGGTTTCCAAAAATGCATGGATTTATAGTCAACATAGCCATTACCCACATTTTAGCAGAAATTGAAAAATTTTGAATGCAGAAGGTTGTAGGTTTTGATTTTTATTCTTTACAAAAAAATGTCAGTGGTTAGAAACCAGGCGTGTTTACAAAAGGATACTTTTCTATCTCAAAATGCTACTTTATAAACATAATCAAAGCTTGAATGTTTAAAATTGATTCATTTGGATCACCTGAGGATGAACTAGTGGAGCAAAAACTTATTGAAAATTTTTATTGAGCATCAAAGTTTTTAATTGTTGCTTTCTTTTTTTTGTCTGATATGGATTAATAACATCGTTTTCAAACACACTTTATATTTATTGCTCTCCAAATTACACATTGTTCCATATGCAGTGCTGCCTACTTTCCATTTGCTTAAATTAATGGGAGAAGTTAAAATGTTAAAAGACCAATTGCCAAGTGAAAAGAGGGAACTGAGAGGATTTTAATGACAACTGTCATGAGTGACAGGAAAACCCAACAAATTTCCATTTTTTTTTCTGAAAGTTGTTTGTTTTTGTTTTTTATCTGAAATCACACAAAGACCAAATTAATAAATAAGTTTCATGAGGATCTGTAATTGCTTCTTGATTGTGATTTTAGTCACTTCTGAAACTTCTTTACTTCTTATTTTATGTAATATTTTCTAAAAGACAGTACTTTACTCACTTTTTAAATGAGAAAGATTTCAATATTAGTTCTCTCCATGACTTACAGTAAAAAAATTACTTTATGCAAAGTTTAACACTGCCCCCTAGTGGATGATTGGTATCAAATGTTCCAAATCAATACAAATCAAACTAGAGCCTTGTCTTGTTAACTTTGTTGTCACAAAACTTTTTAAATTTCATTTATTCCCAGTCATGGTTGATTATATAAAGTTGGTTAAAAATAGCCTTTTAATGTTTTGTGATACATCTTGCATTGTTGACATGATATTGAGGTATGTATCGGTACGCCCAGAGGAATGATGCAGATTAGTAGTTGATTAAGAGACGGGAGAAAATCATAAGAGCAGATGGAGAGACACATCTGTTCAAACATGAGGGTCTGCGAAGGCAGGAAGTGATCATGGAATGTCAGGGGAGGTGAACCGTAGATCTGACAACTGAGGAGATGCATGGATGATCCTTTTAACTGAGGGAGATGGGTTCACTGAGTGCTCTGATTGGTTGGTTGTGTCCTTGGGGTGAATCTCTGCATGTTTATTTAAGATATTGATGGCTGGCTGTGTCTCTTCTGGGCACATAGAATACCTGACAACTAGACACATAAGGAATACACAGGGTGACCTAGGTTGGGTTGTAAACCTTGATAGTCCTAACCCTCCAAATTCTCTTTTTAATGAGTATTTTTGTGCCCCTCTTCACTAGCAAACTTCACCCAAAAATGCTAATCTTAAAAAAAAAGTAATTCTGATGAAGTTGTTCATGTAGTAGTGTTTTTTTTTCATATTTAAGGGTTTTAATATTCTGCATTTCTTAAAAGAACTTTAAAAACAATACTGTTCATAATAAAAGGAGGGCCTCATTAATTTTATTTAAGTTAAAATGAATATATCTGTGGATCCCTGCTTCCTTCTCAAATAATCTGTTTGAATGAGCTTCGGTAAAGATGAGAGGGCCTCATTCACAACGCTCGTCTGGAGTTGTGCACTTGTGAGCTGGTACATTCCTGTGATCTGACCCCAGAGAGATGAGGCCAGCACATCAGCAGGACATTCAGCGAGAAACCAGAAAATGAAGTGAGGCGGTGTGTGGGATAAAAACTTGCTCTCAGACTCCAGATCTTGTCTGTTCACACTCGGTTGATTTGACGGGGCTTGAAAGAAAGGTTGCATGCATCAGGTTTCCTCTTGCTGGCATATTCGTTCATAGTCAAAACAAAACTCTATCCCTTGAATTGTGTGGTTCATGAATCATTGGCTCTTTTTGTACCGACTAAAGTCACAGAGGTGTAGAAAGACCCACTAATGCGCATTTATTCATCCGCGCCACTTTACTCGTGATGACGGTGTTAAAGCGAGTAAGACGTCTGGCCGCGTCACCATGAACGTCAGGAAAATACCCTGGGCAAAGCAATTCTATTAATGCTCCCCAGGGATTACGGGTCAGCTCGTTGTAAGTAAAGCTGGGAGGATCTGAGGATTGGAAAAAGGGAGGTCTCCTGCTGGGACTCCTGCTGGGCTGGGGAAGCCCTCTGGGTTATAGCTAGTTTACAGGACTAAATATGCATTAAACACTCTACTTTGATTTTAACGATTCATATGTTGGTTTACTTACTTTTGTCTAAATGCACATTAATCCATGCATTAATTCGTTTATAAGTGTGTGCACTTGGATGGGTTAAATGCAGAGCACAGATTCCTTGTATGGGTCACTCCATACTTGGTCCTAACGTCACTTTCACTTATTTATGCATTTTCTGTTTATTTTTAAATAATTTATTTATTTATTTGTTAGTTTTCTTTTTGTTTTATCTGCATGTATATAATTTCCTTTCTATGTTTATTTTTGTTTGGCTTCAGCAATTCTCATAATATATTTATGTTTAATTTACTAGTTTTTTATTTTGCGATATCTAAATACACATTTATTTATTTGTTATTTTTTTCTTTCATTCATTTACTTCTTCATGCATTCATTTAATTATTTGTTTGTTTATTCTATTTTGATCTTTCTTTGATATTTCATGTGGCATCATTTTATTTCTTTATCAATAAGTACTTATGTAAATTTTTGTTGTTGATCTGCATTTTTTTAGCTGTGTGTATGTATTTTTATTTGTTAGATTTTCAGTCTCTTTTTAGCAATTTTGCCTAAAGCTTTTGCGCTGTTGTTTCTTTACTCAACATCTTTCAGTTTTCTAGTTGAATACTCATTACTTACTGTTCTATCTCTCCAGCTTTGATGTGGACAATGGCACGTCGTCGGGGCGCAGTCCACTGGATCCTATGGCTAGCCCAGGCTCAGGGCTCATCCTCCAGGCCAACTTTGTTCACAGCCAGAGGAGAGAGTCCTTCCTGTACCGCTCAGACAGCGACTATGACCTCTCGCCAAAGTCCATGTCGAGAAACTCCTCCATAGCCAGTGACATGTAAGCCAGCCTGTCGTAACGTTTTTATTCAAATTCAGGTTTCATAATTACATATAAAACCAAATGCAAAACCTGTAAGTTGATTGAATTATAAAGTTCTGTTGTATATTTACATTTTTATTTTGCAGACATGGTGATGATATGATTGTCACCCCTTTTGCACAGGTATTTACAATATTATATGCTGTAAAAATTGTCTTTCAACTTGCAGAATCGTAACACATAATACTTTTTATTTGTCTCAGGTCCTGGCAAGTTTGAGGACTGTCCGGAATAATTTTGCTGCTTTAACAAATGTACAACAGGAAAGAACCAATAATAAGTAAGTTGTTATATTCACACGTTTTTGATTGTACAAAATATATGTTGGGTAAGAATTTGAAGTTTTCAAGCATACAAAAAGAAAGTATCATATGTTCTTTCTTTTGCATTTATGCATTTAATCATTTAGCTGATGCTTTTATTCAAAACGATGTATAGTTTGTTGGGAAAATACATTTTAGTCAATTCATGCTCTCTGTGAGAATCAAACCCTTGGTCAGTGGTGTTAAACATAACGTGATGTCAACATGATGTATATTTGTTAAAAATGTATTTCAGCATAACATCATTTTATTTATGTTAGAATCCTGTCAGAATCCTGTTTTGGCATATGGATAAAAAATGACACAACAAAAAATAATTAAAAAAAAAAACATTTGTTTAATTAAAAATCTTAAAAATCCTAAATAAAATTTTATGCAATCAATATACTATTTTATTATACTATTAATGTTTTATTGTTTTAATGTGATTCTGCAACCAAAAATGATTAAGAATTTATTCTTTTACCAATAGTACAGTGTAAAACCAAAGGGTTCAAAGTACTCAACATTTCGGAGCTTATAAACAATACCTCCACAATAACTAAACTAAACTCATAGTTTATCCTTGAACATTATTGTCTATTCAAATTAGGTAATCTGTTTCACCAAAGTTTTAAGTACTTGTTTACAGTGCAGTGTTTCATTTTTAGACAAATTAGGTGGAAAACGTTCAAATGCACATGCAGTTTGCTAGCATTACCTTTACATGGCACACACTGTAACCCTAAGTCGACAGTTCTCAAGCCTTTTGTGGAAACTGATTACCTCAAAACTTTTGTCGAGTTGACAAATCCTATTTTTGTAAGTAAAGTTCCCAAAAATGATCGTTTAAATAAATAAATAATACTTTAAAAGTAAAGTCCAGCGGTAATGGGTTAGCTTGCTTGACACATATTCAGCGCTTGAACCCAAGTTGGAGTCTTTACTGTCTAATTGGAAATAAGAAGGGTTTGTCAATTAAATTCCAAGGTAAGCAGTTTTCACAAAAGTACTGTTGACTTTCTGGGTTCACAATGTTTATCTACTGTAATTATATTTAATACCAACCTCTTAACTCATACACATTGCACTTACTTTGATTTTTTTTTTCCCCTAACAGGAGATCTCCCATGTGTAACCCACCTCCCATTACAAAGACCTCCTACACAGGTAAATTTAAATGCTTTATTATGTTTTTAACAGTTATAAGTTTATTCTAAGAGCTCTGTCCAAAATAAACACCCTGTCATCATTTTTTCAGCCTCATGTTCTTCCAAACCTTTAGAATTTTACTTGCCTTCAGAAGGTCAGTGCTGACATGTTTATTCTAGATTTAATTGTGTAATTATTCTACTGGAAACTTTAAAATTATTTAAAAGATCTTAGACAAATGACAAAAAAAAGATCTATTTTTTGACTAACAAATATATTTAATGTTGTTTGATTTAAATGAAGTTTTAAAGCAAACTATTTAAGTTTGCTATCCATCCCATGAGCTTGTTGCTTGGTTGTGTGTTTGAAGAAGGATTGTTTGGTTTCCATGAGAATTGTCTGATAATGAAGGACTGACCTTGTGTGGCATCTTTAGTTTAGTCTATACCAGCAAGTGGGCAGCCTCCAGACGTTACATATCTCTCAGTACGTCATGAATGCCAGGCAGATAAAACCTTTAAGCATTTCACGAAACATTCTAAACAATAACTCTTATTTCTTTCTTTCATATCTTGAATTAAAAGGTATATATTAGCTTTCACGGTTATCCAAAGGGGTGACAGCTGCTTTGTCATGGTCTTGAAGCACTGCTCATGGAATCGATTAGCTTCTGTTTGTAGTCTATTAACAAGGTTTTTGAAGAAACGCTGATTTTGATATGCAGTTGTTTGACCTAGAACTGTAGTACAAAGCACTTACTGGATGAGCAGGGTGTTCATGTGCAGAGATAAAAAGCAAGCGCTGGTTTTATGGGTGTATAACATTGATTTGTGCTAGAACCTTCAACCAGATGGACACATTGTACAATTCAACCCCCGTCTTGAATGCAGGTGTTATGTGACAATCACTGGACACTGGAAGTTTAAACTTCTTAAAGAGATGATGATCTGTAAGCTGTTAACATGCTGGTTTATTCAGGGAGCATGGCTTTTAATTGGTGCACTGTAAATGGTTGTGGATAAAAGTGTGTGTAGCGGCATGCTTCTTTAATTAATTCAGCTTGTTTCCTCGAGGTGTGATCAGGTTTGCATTGAAATGAGTCTCAATGAAGTAGTTTTCTCACTAAATTGCTTATATATAACAAAGTTGGGAAGCGCTTATTAGAACCAGTCAATTTATTATCCATATCCATTATCTAATTATGACATTCACATTTTCTCTGTATATTGTATGTATGTTTCTTGAAATACATGTCTTTTCTAAAGCCAAGCATTTTATAAATAGTGTTAAATGTTTTGTGTCCTGATTAGGACGACGAACCTAAAACGTTACCTTTAAATGAAGCAATCCTCATCATCATTAGACTTGGTTTGTGCTAAAAGTCACCCATGAAGCTGAGGAGCTAATGAAGCAGTTAGAATAGCTACGGGATCAGCATAGTATTGGATTGCATAGTATTTTGTGATTGATTGACTGAAAAATTAATGCATTGGTTCCTTCATTCATTCATTTCATGGGAGGCTAGTTCTCGAAGGAAGATGATAGTAAAGCTTGAGGATTTCCTGGCTGACACAGCAGTGAGAGTGAGTGACCCAGATCGAAAGATTCCACTCCAGCTTTTCATTGCTGCTTTTCTGTCTGTGGAGCCAGTGCCCTCTCATGGGCTGGTGTATGATGTTGCGCTAAGCACGAGAAGAATGTCATTGACGTCAGTGCAGTCTCTTTCAGAGAAAGTGGCACCCTAGCCCTGTGTGCTTCTCACACATGCAGAGGAAGAGAGAGAGAGAGTGAGAGAGGCTTGGAGTGAATAAGATAATGCTTGCTTTTGTTAAGTGTACATGTGCACACGTTCTGTCCTGCTTTGGCGTAGTTGCCTCATAAAAGCAACATGTCTAGCTTAGTTATTCCTTTGTTGTTTTGTTCGAATGTTTATGCCTTCATAAGGTCCTCCATCCCTGGGCATAATGGGTTGATCCAAGAAACCATCTCAGATTTTGCAGGTCATTATTACTGTGTTATTAAAGCATCCTCCCTTTGGTAGCAACCTGAGTGACTGGGCTCCTGATCCTCTGCAGTTCAGCCCAGGCTTTAGCTGGAATCCTCTCTCTCTCTCCTGCATGCAGCGGCACTGCCAGGCTTCATGCTTGTGCTTCAAGAGGAAGCTGCGCTCACGTTCGGCTAGCGACGCTTCTAGGCTGCCCCTCACTCGTGCAGGGCATCCACTGCCTGGAAAAAAGGGGGCAGGCGAATGCCAGGAGCTTTGTTCTCTTTTGTGACAGGACTGGAGATAGACACAAGACACTCATCTGCTGGCGTCAGCCATCCGTATGCTTTGCGTTTGTGCTGGTGTGCGTGTGTGAGCGAGTGTATGTTTGTGTTATTGTTATGACACTATGCCTGTGTGCTTTGTTGTGGGCCGGATTACACACTCCTGAGGGCCAGCGCACCACTCTCGGCTTCTCTGATGTAGACCGGCATCTGTCACGCAGAGATGATGGGCCTGTCCACAGCAATGACATTCTCTCTGTCCCAAGATGAGAGCTTCCAGGACATGTAGGACTGCAGATACTGTGGCTGAGCATGTGTTGTCCTTTTGTTTGTCTGCTCTATGTGAAAGTGTACTGATTTGTGTGGCCCCTTTCAATGTTTTCTTAAGGGATATAGTGTTCCCCGCTTCTCACGAGATCGGACTCCCACATTTGGTCACCTCGTTTGGATTACGCCTCTGCTGTTTTTGCAGACCTTTTTTTTTGGCTCAATTTGGAGCCCCATCTTTCACTGTGGAGGGCTTCAGCACAGCATGAAGAATCACCCATGCGTTCTGTCGGGATATCCCAACATGGCGGTGTACAGCAGATTGGGCCCTCTGCTTGGAGCCTCAGCTAGACCCCTGCAGCACCTGAGATCTGACTGCTTGCTTCATTCTCTTCCTCCAGAGGAGGCCTACCAGAAGCTGGCCACAGAGACCCTGGAGGAGCTGGACTGGTGCCTCGACCAGCTCGAGACCTTACAGACCAGGCACTCGGTCAGCGAGATGGCATCCAACAAGGTAAGAACATCTAGCTCACTTTCTTTGGCTGAATTCACCTTGGAGGCTCTGGGGTGAAGGGTTTTGATGTCTACACTCACATTCATAATTGAGGACATCTCAACTTTGGGCAAATATTGGAGATTTTTTTACCTTTTCATAAATAAATTTATCTTATTGTGATTGTTTATTTGACAAGTTTTAATGTTCACTCACCAGTTACATATTCATGTGTTAGAAGTTTGGTACATTTTTAAAATAATTTTCTAAATCGCTAAAATTCATATTGAACCATTTTTTTTATATCAGGTAATAATATTTTGTGTCTTTTTCATTTATTGTTATTGCTGACGAAACTATTTACAATAATTTCCCTCTTTTTATAGCTTTTTTTTAGAATGTCATATTGATTTTTTTTTTTGTATGAATTACTTTTAATTTATGGCATATTCTACCTTGTATTTTTGCTATCTATTTCTGCTGCTGGTTTACCAAATGTAAATATAAGCGAAGATGTGTGTGTTTCATGTAAGCAATAATCATTAAATTTAAAAAAAATTATAATACAGTATCTTAAGAACTTAAACATTCATGCACTATTTTAAAATGAGGATAATGTAGAAGGAGTGTCATGCTTCGGTGTCTTTTAACCAGTGTGCTGTTTGCAAAAACAGCAGCAGAAACGTCATCCAGGCTGCACTGAGCATGCCCACAGTCTCCAGCAAGGCCCTAGTACACATACAGCATGCTAATCAGTCTGGAGTGTGTATCTCTTCATGTCTACTTTGCCAAATCAGCCTCAAAACACACAGAATTCTAAATGTTCCTAGTTTTTAAAACACAACTAGGCTAAAGGTCTGACAGAGGTGACCAGACATAAGTAACAGAAGCATCAAATACTCATATTTTCATATGTCTCACTCGACCGAACCCCCCCACCCCTCCTCCCGCTCCCTTTTCAATACCCAGTATCCATGGAAACACACAAGGCCTGTCAGTTTGCTTTGTTGCTTTAGCTCAATAGCAATAGTGGCGTATACGAATAATGCTGGCTCACAGTCGCCACGCAAGTGTTATATCCTACTGGAGTGACAGAAACAACACTTCTCCTGCTCTTTCAGAAATAAATAGCATGTTATGAAAGCATGATTATTTAAATTGTGTGTAAGGGAGCAGCTGTCATTGTTTGTCTTATTAACAGAGCTAGTGGTTAGAATATAATTTAAATTTCATATTTGAATAACGCTTGAGAAATTGTAAAAATTTTCAGTGGAAATTTTCACATTTGTCTGATGAATCTGATGAAAAGGAAGGTCAGGGATGGAACTAAGTCTAACTAGCATTAATCAGCATTTTTGCTCTTTTAAATTCACCTTTTTCTGCATTCAAAGTTAGCCAGCTAAGTCCCTTCCGCCAAATGCAGTAGCGTGGGTTCATATCACAGGGAAAGCAAGAAATAATAAAAAAATGTGTTGATTCCTTTAAATGGAATTAACTTTGGATTACAGCGTCTGACAAATGCATAAATGTAATGTAAATGTTATCACGAGCACTAGTACAATATTTATTGTTTTACCTTTATAAACCCTGCCCTGCAACCCACTCTTTACTTTATTAAAATGAGTTTGCAAGCTCTAAATAGGAAACCCTTCTAAGTTGATACTTTTTAGCTTATCTTTAAATGCATCTTTATTTTTAGAGGATGTAAATATGGTTAATTGTTAAATGAAGGATCCTTTTTAAATCTATATTTACAAAACCAATAAAGACGTTTACGTTATGTGCTCTATTAATCTTAAATTTCACAGTTTATATGATTCTTTAGGATGGCGTGTCCAAAAAAGATCTTGAAGGACAACAACCCTGTCCAACATGCTTCACCACACATACCACAGTGACCCAATTAGTGTGACCTGGTATGTTTCATTAAGGTTGAAGCTAAACTGTACAGGCCTGTGGCCCTTGATGAATGACTTTGTACATGCATGCTTTAAAGTAGTAGAGATACGTCTGTAACATTTATTCATTTTCTTCACCCACTTGTTCCTTTTTGGGGGTCACAGGGGTCCTCTGGTATCTATCTCCAGCACACTTCGGGTACAAGGCAGGGATACACCCTGAACAGGTCACCAGTCTATCTTAGGTCAACACACACAGTCACTCCTAAGTGGAACTTACAGTATTCAATTAACCTGATTAAATTTGTTCATTGTATTGAAGAACAAATGTAATAGACTGAGCTACTTCAAAACGATTGAGTTAACAACCATAAAAGATGAGTAGGGTGAGGCTAAACTGAAATCTCTGTCTGGTTTGTGACATCACAGCCAATTGAATTAGAGTGCAATAAATAGTTCTATTTTCATAGAAAGTATAATTAAATTGTTTTTTTGCAATAAACAATTTATTAAAAATATGTGTTATCAGGTTGCCATAAGTTACAAAATATTATTTTGAAATGTAGTCTTGTCTGCAGAATCAGTTAAAATTAGTTTTTAGAAGATTTATATATCAGATATTATAGATAATAGCTAAATAACTTTGACTAATGTTGAAATCTGTTGCTACACACATCCTGATCCGGGACTATGAAATAGTTATTTATCATTTTGACGTGCAATATTATTATACCTTTATAATATGTAATGTCTTGTTGCACATATATTGAAATAATTTATACAATTGTACAATCAGTATTAAAGACGACTCAGTGGTTTTGTTGCGTATACAATTCACATTAGAATTTAAAAAAATTATTTGCATGTTATTTTGAGATAACACTTTCAGCGTAAACAGTGACTAAGCTCAGCTATTTCATCTGTTATATTAATAAACTAATGGAGACAGATTTAAAGATAAATCATTATTGAGGCTTGTCCCAGAAAACACATTTTCCAGACATCACAGCTTCAAATTGTGTGATCTCTTCCAATTTTTTCTTGCTCTGAGACGTGTTTTAACACCCGCTAGATGTTCCAACAATAGAAACACAGTCACCTCTGTCCACACGATGCCTCAACAGCCTATTACCGTTGGCTCATCTGCTCCAGTAAAGCTGCAAATTACTCAGCATCCCAGCAGTGGAACACAGGGAGCAGAAGTGTGAAATAATCCTCAACCATGTTCTATTCTTTTATTTGCTGCTGTTTCTGAATCAGGTTGGTTGAAAAACACTGTTATTTAGTCCAATAGCTCAGTGACGTGTTTCTAAAAACCCTCATGGTGTACTGTGTGCTTTTTGGATGGTTGGCTTTTAGACTGGAGATTCTGAAGAAGCACAGAGATACAGGCCACATCGACAATCATATACGAAGTGGTTGTTGAAGAAAGGCACCAAACCACAACCAAACTCACACAACCACCCTCCCATGCACACAGTTTAGAGTAACCAACTCTTATGATTATCTTTATTATTACTAATAAGACAGTATTTTTATATAGGTTTTTTGGACTCATAACTGCTTTACAAAGGCTGAACGGGCATGCAAATGTGCAAATAAAGAATATGAATGAGAAAATTGACGAAGACAATGCATTTGGCAGACACTTTTATCCACCGTGACTTACATTTCAAGAAATAAAAGTAGTCACTTTATCTGGACTTTGAGCCCACAATCTTTGCAGATTATTCTACTGACTGAGCCACAGAAAAGAAATGCAGTTGTCATTTATGAATGTTTTTAAATTACAAAAACCATTGTTTAATGTTAGATCTCATATCAATATATAAGTAATGTCTAGTTTTACAGGAATGATGTGCCATTATTAGCCTAATAACATTAAAGTTCTACAAATGACACGTCAAATTTTCGATCACTTTTAACAGAAGTTAACAAAACTACCAGAAGTTATGCATTTGCCGATCCATCAGAACCATTTGGCGCAGTTTCATAGGGGCATGCCAATTTATAGTTGTATATTTTCATCCCTTCCCCTTAACCCTCGCTTTCCAGGGCAAAAGGGTAGGCATAGGGGGATGGCTAAGGCGTAGGGGTAAGTAAGAGAAAAAGAAACTCAGCCTAAAAGCTGTACCTCCAGAAGATGATAGCCTTTGATGTGGAATGTCAAGTAGACCTGTGACTGAGTATAGGGGTAGATTTGGTCGGAGATAGAAAATGGGGCAAGACCTTGCAGTTCTTTGTAGCTGCGAAGGAGAGTTTAATCCGATGCTGGACTGGGAGCCCATGTTGCTAATACAGAATGGGAGTGAGGTGAGGAGTCTTCTTTGCATGAGTGAGGATTCTGAATGTCCGCAAACCATTTCACCCCAAAACACTCCTAAAACCATCTGGAGAATTCTATTATGTTGTTAAAAAGACAGAACTCTGTACCTCGGTAGAATTACAGTGCAAGTCGACGTATTTTACTGGGCTTTCAACTGTTTTTTTGTTTCAGTAGAGGGAAAATAACGACACATTTCCTGGCACAGTTTTTGTTTCATTTAGGAAGCCCATTAACTATTTACCAGGGCAAATCTAGCTCCACCGTCATCGTTTTTCTTTGGTTCTTGTTCATATCGCACATGGTCTCCATTGACTCCCCTCTGTGGATTTATGTGAATGAACATTACTCAATATTTTATGAGTCTGGCTGACAGAACATCCACTTCCAAACATCACGTCATATCATGAACATTACCTCAACCCTCGACACTCACACACATCTCGATCTCGTCAAAAACATGAGACGAACACGTATGAGTCCTTCACAGAAGCTGTGCTCTGTATTACACAGCTCTCATAAAAAGAACACAACGCATCCTCCAACTGAGCGGCAGACGCATGAAGTGGGAGAGGCTTTAGGCAGTCCCATGAGAGCACGGCTCAGCCAATGAGCTGCGATGATGAGCTCATTCTAATCTGGAGGGGCAGCCTGATTGGCAGCATTGCCGTTTGAGACGCTTACCTGAACATTCGGGTGAAGCACAGCCTTATTTGGAAGCTGTTAACCGGGCATTTTTTTCCCTCCAAGGCGCAGGCATTTTTCAGTCTATGGGTTGAAGAGTGTACAGTACACACGGAGAGATATAATCAGACAACACGGTGGCTTCTTCACGCCCTCCTCTGGCTTAGATGGAATCTCGTCAGGTTTCTTAACAATGGAGACAGTCGTCATGAAGAATACCTTGGAATTTCTCGATGTTTAAATGGGGCTTATGCATAATTCAATGATGTTAGGAGGTCTGGAAGCATCTGCTCTTAGGAGGGCTTGTTTTATGTTGCTATCTGTTGGTGTTTTCTAATCTCATCTGCCTATCCGCACATTCGTTCAAAAATGCCTGAGGCTAATTATTTGCTGTCAGTTTCTTGGGGATACATAAAGGTGAGTTTTCATAAAGGAGTTTGGTTTACTGGGCTATATGATGATGATAAATTTGTTTTCTTTATATATGTCACCTTTTTAAATGCTTAAAATATAATGTCATTTATACATAAATTGATACCTCATTCATTTCTTCACATCCCCTATGTTGTGTTTAAAGAGACAAAGCCTCTGCACTTCACATGCCATCCGTTTTTTTTAATTATTTTAGCTCAGACTATGGTTTTTATCTTCTGTTTATATTGGGAAATGTTCTCCGAAATGGGCTAAATGGTGGTTTGTCTATCAGGTGTGACCCAGCAGGTCGTTTTGACCTGGCATTTTTAACAGTGTGAGAGAATTCTGATGTTTGTGTTGGAGGAATTCAGCTTTGACGTTGTGGCATATCTCTTGACTGATAATGCCACTTCTGACAAGAGTTAATCCATAGAAATGTACAAAAATATACATATTGTAAGATAACAAATGGAGTGATGTTAATGGGGGCATTAGCAACAATTATTCCCACAAATTTTCCCCAGATTTTCTTTTCTTTATCAAAACAGTAAAATCTGTTTTAATTTGACTAGTTGTTCTCAAAACGAGATGCTAATTCATCTTGACTGGTTAATACAGTCAAGGATTTAATAATGAGGATTTTTGTTTTGTTTGGTTATCTGTTCACAGTTCAAGAGGATGTTGAACAGAGAACTGACGCATCTCTCAGAGATGAGCCGATCGGGGAATCAGGTTTCTGAGTTCATCTCCAGTACATTCTTAGGTGAGTTTCGACAAGACATTCACTGTTCACTGCACTCAAAACCTTTTGTAGGAGACAGTTGCCTCAAAAACCCGTGAGATGACAAAGTCCTCTTCTTAAGTAAAGTATTCTAAAATGTACCAAATATTGCAAACGTATTATGTTAGCTCCTAGTGGACAATGAGCTGATGGGAAAGCTTAGTTAGTCAAGGTGCCCCTACACCATTCATATCGCATCAACTTTCTGGCTTAAAATCTCTGTCCTTATGATTAAAACATTACACAAACATTTTTTTGATAAAGGAAACAAATTATCATTTTTGAGTACGGTCTACCTTAAAAAGTAGGGTTCGTCAACTTTTAAGGTAATTGGTTTTTACAGTTTGCAGAACCTGTCCAGGGTGTACCAATGTGCGCTGGAGATAGGCACCGGCAGACCCCTGTAACCCCAAAAAAGGGAATAAGCGGGATGGAAAATGAATGAATGAACATTTTGCAGTGTGTTATATGTGAATAAAGGCATGCGCCTAAATAGATGCATCTGAAACACATGCTAATAAAGTACAATAATCTAAGACAAATCTTTAAATGTTTGTCTTCCACCATTCATTTACCAAATACTGTTGCTGCATATTTATAGGTGACCTGCTATAGTAGATGTTTGTTTTTACACTTTAACTCAAATTTCTAAGTTAAGTGATCAAAGTCATGCCAACTTTAATATTTGCAATGATACAGGTTAAGCTGTCACAAATGAACAAGGTTTTTTTTTTTTTACAAATTAACATACGTTGCCTAAACATGGCAATTTTTACCAAACCTTGGGAAATTTGGGTCAGCCATTAAACACAAAGTCTTGAAGTAGTTTCCACTGAACTCTTTCTTTGTACAGAGTGGTTTTACCCTCACTGTAAACGCCATTCACATAACATCAAAACATATGAGTTGACAAACCCTACTTTTTGAATCGGGGTGTAACGATACACAAGATACGATAAATACCTCAATTTTATGTCCATGATACAATATGCATCATAATATTGAATCATTTAAAATGATTTCACTGCAACTATTTCAAATTACCAAAAAAATGCATTTAAAAAATGTGCCCCTTTTTGATTTTTATTAGTGTATAATATTATCCACCCCACTAGGGGGAAGCACTAACATTTGTGCACTCGATGTATGTAACATTAGTGAGGAGTGAGAGAGAGGCCATTTATACAAAGTTTCTAAATTAAAAGTTTGTTGTGCTTGTTTATATGTAGCCCCTATACTATATATCCCAGTAACCCCAACATTTGTATTGTACATATCCTTATAAAGTAGGATTCATCAACTCAAATGTTTTGGGGTGGTTTATACAAAAATGTGGAGTGCGGCTAATGTTTTGGGCTTAGTGTGCATGATTTTTTTAATTTTCCCTGACTCCTTCTCTTCTTCTTTAGACAAGCAGCATGAAGTGGAAATGCCATCGCCCCAGTCTCAGAAAGATAAGGAAAAGAAGAAAAGGCCCATGTCCCAGATTAGCGGTGTAAAAAAGCTAACGCACAGTTCCAGCCTTACCAACTCAAACATCCCTCGCTTTGGGGTTAAAACTGAAACAGAAGATGAGCTGGCCAAGGTAAATAAAGCTGATGAAGTTAAGAAACACTCAGTTGTGATCTCTCCGTTCTCCAGTGTCACATGGCTTTTACTTGCCGTTTTAGGAGCTTGAAGATGTAAATAAATGGGGCCTTAATGTCTTCAAAGTGACAGAATTTTCTGGAAACAGACCGCTAACGGTTATGATGTACACAATATTCCAGGTACATTTCTCCACTATTTTGTCGTAAAGCTCAAGTTGGTTCGAATGTTTCTCTTACAGCATCAACAAACCACATTTCTTGTGTTTTTGCAATAGGAGAGAGACTTGTTAAAGACGTTTAAAATTCCCCTCGACACCTTTATCACTTATCTGATGACTTTAGAAGATCATTATCATGCTGACGTTGCCTATCACAACAACATCCATGCTGCTGATGTGACCCAATCCACTCATGTCCTGCTGTCAACCCCTGCCCTTGAGGTACCGTACTGCTTTACACTTCCTCCTGTTTTATTCTGCTGCTGGAGAATGCTGTGAGATTTATAAAATCTCTGTTATTTTCAGGCTGTGTTTACAGATCTTGAAATTCTCGCTGCCATTTTTGCAAGTGCGATTCATGATGTTGACCATCCTGGTGTTTCCAATCAGTTCCTCATTAACACTAGTAAGTATTCAGCTTGTGCCATTGAGATTCTTTATTCTTTACTCTTTAGTACCATGAAAAGAGCACATTTTTTTTTGTTTGATATCACCATTGAGAGTTTAGAAGATGTGTAAAAAACATTTGTCAGACAATAAATATAGTGCAACTGTACTATTTTTAAATACTAACATGAGGTATGTCAGTTTCAATTCATTATTAAAGCAAATTATTATGAAAGTTATGATATATTGAAAAAAAGTTCTTAAAAATTACATTCAAATTAATTAATAAATGATTAAAAAAGGGATTTTTAATTATTCATAACCAAAAGCCACTTAATTCAGAAATGTGATAATTGCTCTTAACACATATATACACCAGTTAAATACATTCTTTAGAGTAAACCAAAAATTAGCTTTACCTAAAATACTTTTGTTATCGAAACATTGTAAATAGTTCTATAACTTGGGATCCAATCAGAAATCACGTTCCCATCATGTGACTTTTGGTACCATACTCTACACAGATTGACCTTAAATCAATAATACAACAGTACGGCCCCATGGTGTAGTGGACAGTGCGCATGATGACATGGCTTCCAACCTTGCCCCTCTACCCGCTTCTCTTCCTGTCTAAACACTATCCTGATTTTCAAAATAAAGGCAAACTTTATTTAACTTTCTCTTGAAGATGTTTTCTGTGAAAATGGAGGAGTCTGTTAAAATAACTGCAGGGTTATTTCTAATTCCTCTTAACAGTGTAGACTTTATTTTGACATATATAGGTTTTTTTTCTAGATTTTCAATGGTTTCATTTTAATCCTAGTTGGTTTCGCCAATATTTCAATGTCTATTGTAGATGTGCGGGTCTTTTTGTGGATGTAGAATTGGCTCGCTTAGTTATGGAGATTCCTGACAAGTTGATCACCAGAAAACAGAAAAAAGTTTAAAAAAAGAAAAGTTAATAAAACCAGAAGCAAGAGTTTCTTAAGCAGGAAGATTGTTATAAGTTGGTCACCAGCCATCACCAGGGAAAAAGCCTAAAACAGAGAAAATTGGTTATAATAATAGAAGAACAATTAGACATTTTAATTCTCCAAAATTTACATAATATTCAACATATTTTTGTGTTTTATGGTCAATCCAAACTTATAGGGTCTATTTTTAGGTCTTTCATCTGTTCAGTGTTCTTTACTGCTGTCAAAAACACTCTAATCTTAATCGTGTTTTTCAAAGAAGCCGAGCCATTCACAGAGCAATCAATACGTTTAAGCTCTCGTCACGTGTGACAAACAGTCAATGTTTTGATTTTCACACACTATAGATGCATGTGTTAGGTGGACTCTGTGTGACAGTGATTCACAAACTCACGTGTGCCACCCACTCCGCTGGAAAAACCCCCTCAGTGACTAGAACAGAGGCAGTCACACTATTATTCACATTACAAGCTTTACAGGAACTTCAACAATAGAGGATGGATGGATGGATGTACTTTTGTATCCTTCTAAACATCTATTTTTTTCTCTGTCTCGCTTTCTTTATTTCCTGTCAGACTCTGAGCTAGCCCTCATGTATAACGATTCGTCCGTGTTGGAGAATCATCATCTGGCTGTAGGTTTTAAGCTGCTGCAGGAAGAGAACTGTGACATCTTTCAGAACCTGACCAAGAAGCAGAGACAATCGCTTCGCAAGATGGTCATCGACATTGTGAGTCATTAAGCCAAATGTCACACTATCTATCGCTCATTTCTCCTACATGTTTGCAAAACCTTCTGCAAAAAACACAACTGTAAATTTGGTTTAAAGACTATTTAAAGCCCTCATCTTTTTCTAGGTTCTGGCCACAGACATGTCAAAGCACATGAATTTATTGGCTGATCTGAAAACCATGGTGGAGACCAAAAAGGTGACAAGTTCAGGCGTGCTACTGCTGGACAACTACTCTGACAGGATACAGGTTGGTTCTCTTTCGTGGATGTGATGTAACTTGTAGATTAGTTAAGTGAGGATAAAAACAATGTAGTTGTACTGGTGCCATGATTTGATTTGTTTTTGATAAAGCAAAAAATAAACAAACATGAAACTTTCCCTGTTTTTTTTTTATTTTCATTTTTTAATTGTAACAACTTAAAGTATGATCTTTGTCTTTTCCTTTTACATCTCCAGGGGTTACTACTTCAAGCAAACTAGACAAAACTCCCTTAAAACCAAAACAGTTTATGAAATTATTTTATTAATCATGTCCTCGCCGTCCCAGAAGAACCTTGTCTTTTAGCATCGTCTTTGCAATCATATAGTTGCACGCAACATACATGGACCTTTTATTTGATTGCGTGTTTAATAAATAGACAGTTTCTTTACAATTTGATTTTAAAAAATTATATTAAATGAATAAATACACTTATACTCAATTAACTGATTAATTGAATCAAATAAAACATTTGTATTACTAACAATATTAATAATAGCAATATAATACTGTATTATCATTTATACATATTTTAATAATAGAATACAATTAATTGAGTGGTATTGTTCATTTCTTTTCTAATATATTATGATACTAAAATATACTCAATACAGCAGCCAATAAATAGATATATATGCATCATATTTTGTTGTGTGATGTACTTATGATTATTCAGAAACTGTACCTTTCACTTGAAGGTGAATGTAACAGTCTTGTGTGCCCGTGTCAGGTGTTGCAAAACATGGTTCACTGTGCAGACCTCAGTAACCCAACCAAACCGCTCCAGCTGTACCGCCAATGGACAGATCGAATCATGGAGGAATTCTTCAGCCAGGGGGACCGGGAGCGGGAGCGTGGTATGGAGATCAGCCCCATGTGTGACAAGCACAATGCCTCTGTTGAGAAGTCACAGGTACACTTTTCCAAACAGCTCAGCACGAGCACCTTTTTATATGGTAGCTGATTTGTATCGGTAAAAGGTCTTCGAGCTACTGCCACCAAACTTTGCCAAGAAATCAAAACTAGTCTGACTCTAGTTGCTAAATCTTTTCAGATTGGTAAATTGCTGAGATTGATTTAACATGGGGTTCAAATTTATGGTATATCTCTTTGTCGGCATCGGAAAACTATTGAGACATTACTCATTGTGAATTTGGCTTTTAACGGTTCTTTTACAAGCCAACATCAAAGTTTGTGTGCAAATTTGAACCCTCTAGTTCTTTATATTGTATCAATGATGTGGGGTCACGCAGTGAGTAGCACTGTGGCCTTTCAGTGAAGAGGTTGCTGAACCTGCTTGTGTTGCCAGGCTTTGATTTCTAACAAATAATTCCCGGTGCATGACCATAGCTTGAAGTTAAATAATGTACAAAACATACTTTTTCAATTTCTCTCCAGGTGGGCTTCATCGATTACATTGTGCACCCACTGTGGGAGACATGGGCCGACCTGGTGCACCCGGATGCCCAGGACATCCTGGACACACTGGAGGACAACCGAGAGTTTTACCAGAGCAGCATTCCTCAAAGCCCTTCCCCGGCACTTGACACCGGCAGTGGGGGCGGCAGCGAGGGACGCCGAGCTCCCCCACACGACAAGTTCCAGTTTGAACTGACACTGGAAGAGGATGGAGAGTCCGACACTGAGAAGGACAGCGGTAGTCCCCCTGATGAAGAGGAGGAGGAGGAGGAAGAAGAGAACAGCTGCAGTGACTCCAAAACCCTCTGTACACAGGACTCACAATGCACTGATGAGCAGCTGGTGGACACACATGAGGAAGAGGAGGAGGAAGAGCAGGAGATTTCGGAAGTGTGTGTTCTAGAGGAGGAGGAGGAAGAGGACACTGCCGACACGTAACACAGTATGACAACACACCTGGACTTTTTTTATATATTAGAGAAGAGAAACACTTATTTATGGTTAAGATATTTGTTTTTTTTTCATACTGTGCGTCGTTCATAAGTGCTTTATAATGTCCGCCTTCATTTTTTGTTTCTCTTTTGTTTCTTATGTTTGGGGGGTTTGTCATTTTTACACTCAGGAATATATTTTCCTCTCCCATCTGCTGTTTATATAACCAAACAAAAGAATGAATGGTTGAGAGTCAAGGCTTTATCCGTACGGTACTTTTTTTGTTTTTTTAAAGCAGTATTTTAGAAAGTAGTTGTTTTTCACAAAGGAGACACTATTTTTTCCTGTTGATCTGAAGGAAAGTGGCAATTGGAAGCTTGTTAGCTGATAAACACTTTAAGAGTGAAAACTTCACGTCTTCCTGATGCCTTGAATGTGTTGTTCGTCCGGGTTTAGTTGTTTGAGGGTGTGTTCGTGCGTGCGTAGCAGACATTATTTTGAGTGAGTGAACATAGTACCAAAGTGAAACTCGCGACACAGCATTTCAATCTGAAGTGCACATTTTAATTTCAATAACCACGTATAGGGGAAATGTGCATTAAAACAGGTTCATTTGCATATCTTTTCTGAGCCTCTGAAAATCGGATAAATTAAACCAAGAAATTGTCACCAGCTTGAAAATGTTACAACATTTACAACATGCAAGCAATTAGTTAATAGTGACTAAAACATAATGCATTACAGTAATAGCTGTAACTCTGTGGCTAAGGTTTGCACTCAAACTTTGATGTTGGCTTGTACTAGTGCCGTTTAAAACTATTTTTAAGTGTGTCCATTATCACAACGAGTAACATAAACCAAGCGCCATGTCTCTGTGATTTTCATAAGCTGAGATAGAGATATGCCAAATTGGTTGCTATGGTAAACAGTCTGGTTACTAAGGAGGGGTCACTGTTGTAATATAATGACTTTTACATTCTATAAATCAACTCCCATGTCTCCCTTTTTTTCAAAGCTGAGATAAAGTTCTAAGAGTTTGGTTTCTAGGGTAAACAGTTTGGTTGCTATGGAGTAATCTGTGATGTTATAGAAAAAGAAAGTTGTTACTATGATTAGCATAATCAAACCCACAATTCTGTAGTCTTAGAAATATAGATGTTTACTCTTGAAGATATTTTCCTTTGAGCCCTTGTGAGCTTAGGGTTAAAATATTTTTGCACAATGTTTGGAATGTTCTTGCATAGACTGAGACGTTTGAAGTTTCTATAAATTTCTCA
Organism: Danionella cerebrum; assembly: GCA_007224835.1. NCBI lineage: Eukaryota > Metazoa > Chordata > Actinopteri > Cypriniformes > Danionidae > Danionella > Danionella cerebrum. Next base: position 212,589 of record SRMA01026017.1, on the reverse strand, counting down.
GTTTGTGTCACAGCTTTCTAAAGTTAGACTCCATGCAAAGTCAATGGAAAATTTCCCAGAATTACTTCGGTTGTACCTGTCTGAAAAAGCAATTCGAGTCAGTTCGGGTTTCTTGATGCCCTATCAAAATTGGCTAAGAAGAATCGGAAGACGGAGTAATAATGTTTAAATACAATAACAATATGTTGGCTTTGACGAGCATTATTAGCATTAGCGTACTTAGCACCAACTGAGAATTATAGACAAACATGACAAAGCTGGATTTACAAATGTACCATTTCCTGTCACATGATCACGGGACAATCAGCTTGAGTTTGGTTGCACTCTACCTTTCCATCAATGTGTTTATATTTATTTTGGACATTGCCAAACATTTCCGACTGTACTGTTTTGAAGCGCTGCTTTATCATCTCTTTCAAGTGTCCTACTATAACATGTGTTGTTATGTTCATGCTAATTTTATTTATTTATGAATGCTCTTTGGTGTGCTCGTAGCATAATGAATCACTCTACTCAAACTGTAGCATCGGGATTGCAGGTTTAGGTGTCAGATCACGGTTTTAATGTGTAGTAAGTATAAATAACGAATCAAATGTACACAATTCAAGCTCGAGTTTATTTGAAAGAGCCCAACTTGATTTGAAACAGTTGCCAATATTTTTATTACTGTCCCCCATCACTCAAGCATTTCTCTCTGTTTACATACATTTATTTATTGTGCTTTACAGTACGTATTGTTGCTCTTATGTTGTTGTAAATGATTATATCATCCCTTATGGTGATGGTGTTGTATATGGAACTCTTACTGAGAGAATGTGGGTTATTTTTAATACATGCTGATCCCAACGATCTGTGTCTCTAGAGAGAGTGTGTAGAGAAGTGCGAAAGCCAAATTCTAGTCTGAACTATGTTGATTTTCCATCCTTTCTTTTCTTCTTTCTTTCTTCATAAAGAAAATGGTCGCGTGGCCAGAGGGTTGTGCCTTACAGATAGATCTTTAGTTTTTATTCTCTTGCTGCACTAAAGAAACTACTGGCTGGAAATAATGACTAGATGTGTTTTTGCTGTTCCTCTTGTTTGTGATGCACAAATGCTCCCCAGAAAAAAGAAAATGGTGAGGTGTTTTCAGAGCTCACTGGACGACAGGTTTGAGGAGCTTTTGTATGGAAGCCTCTTTCTGCCAAATTTCTCTAATTTTGGAGGAAAGGGTCTGAAATTTTTAGTAGTCCTTTCTCTGATTTCCTACGTTTAATCTTAAGTAATTCTGAGCTGCTGTCTTGACACTTTTTGCCCATTTTAGTACCATATGTTGCCACAAGTTGTTTTATTCTCCAAATTCTACAATTTTTAATTATTTAACTTTTTTTTTTTATTTAAAAGAAAAGCTTGATTTATTAGTTTTTTTTTCCTGGCAGAAATGTGCTTCCTTTAGTTTGTGAGCAACTGTACAAGCCTCCATCGTATTTCTATGCTGTGTTTGCTGACTGAAACACTTGAAAAGATTCACAATTCCTGCAGCATGTGAGAAAACATTTCTGTTTGGGGATTCCAGGGTGTTTTAGTTTCCAGATCCAGAGAGGGGTTGGATCATCCTTCACCTAAAATGTGAGACTCATTTTGACACGTATACTGTAGATTCTTAATGACCCGTAAATGGCTGAAATCAGTGCGTCCTTCTCTTCTCTTTTCAAGTCACAAGAGAGAAATACATAAACAGACTTTTACAAACGATAGGGATAACTATTTTTTTGTTATGAGACTTTAATGACCAAACTGTCTTTCAACTGAGGTTTCACAAAAACCATGTAGTGATTATTGGGCTCCTTGTTTATCGCAGTCTATTGGATAGAACTGTAGAAAGAAAATTTACTTACGAAAACTGGTAAAATCCAATAAAAATGTTTTTATATGCACCAAAATAAAAGCATGGGTTTACTCAATCATGATGATGTCTCTTTGTTTTTTTTCTGATTGTTCCAACATTTTGATTTCTCCATCCATCCATCATTTCCCTCTGCTTTAGGTTGAGTGCGTCTAAGCAGGAAGGCTTAGGCTTTTGCATGTCCTGGGTCTTCCATGAGACCTCCTGCTAAGCCGGGCCTGCCTGGAACACCTGGTAAAAGGTCCCTCAAAAATCCTCTCGATAAAGGAAGCTCAACTCTGAGCTGCTTGTGAATGACAGAGCTCTCCACCCTATCTCTAACTCCTAAGGGAACCAAATTCTGGCCAAATTCTATGTTCATGGAAAGCTCGTCATCTTGTAAGTATTGGGGAGTGCATTCAAGTGAAGGGAGCATGGCCTCATGGCAAAGTAATGCCAATGCATAACCTCTATATAAATTCATATTTAATCTTTAGAATGTGGTATGTTCAGTCGTGCAAGATTGGGCAATTTTTTATTTCTTGGCCATTTCTCTGAAAATATGAATTATAACTTTCTGTTTTGAAGATTTGAGTTTTTCAACAACCACTTACTGTCAGTGGAGAAAAAGTTTTTGTGTTATCAACTATATTTTCAGTATTAAAGCTGCAAGCAGTGAACAAAAGGCTTTTGTTGCACTACGCAATACGGCCAATCCTTATTTAGGAGATGCATTCAAACGAGATGAAGATGGCATTGGAGAGGCATTTTCAACACTCAATTTTGAACCCCAATCAGACGTAATTTTTCACCAGCTCTGATATAAAATTTAGTGACTTTTCAAGTATGATATGACCCTCAAAAATCCACAGAAAGCTGCGAAACTACGCACCTTCAGTGCTGTAGCCCTTAAAATGGCAATAAATTTGGAAAAATGAGCACAATTGTATTGAATAAATGTACCTTTTTCAAGTAATACTTCAAAGGAAGGAAAACAATGTAAACAACTAGCTCTGGGAACCACTTGAGTCCACATTTATTAAAATTTTTCCATATTTTTACACTTTCTCAATAATTTTCCATACACACAAATATATTCAACCAAGTGTTCCACAAAATGTAAGCATATAACACACTCTCAACCTATAAGTTAGAGAAATACATTAGCAGACGTTTCTAATTCCCCTGAGAGAGATGGGAATGATTGTGGAAAATCTAAAGTTCAGCTCGTTCTTCATTTGGTTAGAGGGCTAATAAAAGAAGAAGGGAAAAGACCTCTGAAAAGCACTCTGGACTGGCATTATGGCAGAAAGGACGTTTTGGCACAGTCTCGATAGCTGGCTAAGCCATTAACACAAGATTTTCTACAAGTTGAAGCTGGGTCGGAGGAAAGTGGCACTAGCAGCTACAGTCGCCCGGCTGTGGCGTTGCTGGATTGTCTGTCAGCTTGGCGTTGGTGTCACTGGGAATTCCTGTGGCCAGCGCAGCATCGCCCTCCAGAGTATCTGACATTTTGTCACAGATGATGTCCACCAGGCGCTCAAAGGTCTGCGAGACGTTGATATTGTCTTTGGCACTGGTTTCAAAGAACTCGAATCCTTTGGGGATATAAATGAGTTTAGTGTGTGGCAGAGTCATGTTTAACAAAAGGTGTCACTTTGTATGCCTTGTTATCAGTTGTCACCATTTAAATGAGTTAGTAGGTACCTGCTCCAGCTAAGGACAGCCACGGGTAGATGTAATCTCATCATTTCCTCCATTCACATGGCTTATATTTTTTTATATTCCTGTTTTTTGCGGGTGTTTAACAGCTATTCACATACTATTCATATTAAATCTAATTTTTAAAAATATACATTGTGCTGTTTTGTTTTTTTTTGTTTGTTTTGACATGCCAGGTTAAAATCTGATTGACCATCTCTTGGACAGTGTTCAAATCCTGACCTCAACATCATTTAAATATATATTTATTTTAAAATAATATCAACCAATGAGATTAGAGCTTGTTTACATGCCTGTAGCTGGCAAAGTGGGATTCTGCAGCACAGCTTATAGCCACACTGTAAACCCAAACAAGTTCCGAGCAACTGAAAATTACAAATAAATATACCCCTGCCTGCAGATGGGATAAGCCCCACCCACTGAATGTGGAGCACCACCCATTGAATGTTGAACCGTGATGTCACAACCATGTTAAACAGAAAAGGTTCTCGCCTACGCGATGGGATTCTGGATTCTGTTTTTACAGAAAGTTCAGCTGGATATCAGGTCACATTATGCGACTTGAGCCAGATTGGAGAGGTCACATGTGGGAGCTTTTTGGATCACTCAATATGAAGCAAATGTACATTCAAGGACATTAGTATTGCTTTAAAATAGATAAGTGAGTGTTGTTATAAAATTATAAGAATATAAAATAGACAATTTATATAGTGAATTGTTTTATTTTATGACGCTGTTTGGTGAGCGGGATTATAATGTACGCATGTTCAGGAGTAGTGTGACCACCCCATTAGGCTTTGGATTAGGGTTGGGGTGAAGGAGTACAACCAATGAGATGACGTGGGCAGTGCACCGTGAAAATGTTGCCACTCATCTCAAAACTCTACTTTTTAGGTAAACGTACACAACAATTATAATTTGTTTAGTTTCAAACAATTACATTTTTTGAGGACTTGTGGAAAAAGTAGGATTTAGCGAATCAAAAATTCATTATTGAGAATTTTTGAGTTTACAGTGTGTGAACATTGTTATATTTACGTTACTTGAAATACTAATTAATTATCGATTAGAACACTTTTTTGAGAAGAGTTTTTTGGAACAATATTCATTAAGCTGACATGGGTATCATAGACATCTGTAATTCTTTTACAGCAAACTCACCGAGCTGATCTGCCAGCAGTCTGCCGCTGTCTACAGACACAATCCTCTCGTCCTCCATGTCACACTTGTTTGCGGCGAGGATGACCTGCGCATTGTCCCAGGAGTATGTCTTAATCTGGGTCGCCCTGACACATCCAGACAGAAGGGAGGATCATGAATGCCAGCGCTAAAGCCACAAGAACACAGCGTTCTAGACTCTCTGTTTCTACGTGATGAACGGCTGACTCTTCATCTTCTGTGTTCTTCAGCGCACGTCGTCCATGTCACTTCATTAGGCAATATTTCGAGTCTCCATATATTCAAGTGCTTCAATTACTAAAAGCACAAAGAATTGGATTGTGCAGGTCATGTTGACCCAAATCATGTTCAAAAGGAGGCTTTTTATTTGCTAAACAAATAAGATCTATCACAGAATGTTTTAAAACTGGAGAATACATGTAAAACCCAACAAGTTCACAGCTTTTATGGAAACCGGTTACCCTACTTTTAAAGAAAACAACACTCACAATCTACATAAAGGTGTCATTATTTCAGAAACCAATGTTTAATCTTTGACATACAATGACAAGATGGAACAATAAAGCTACAGTTCATCAATTACCAAATGGTTGAAAGCTAAACTCCATTAACCAGTAGGAGTTGAAACCAAACAGACTGAGCTAAGTGTGTTTTTGAGACGCTGTTACTCTCTCTCTGTTACATTTAACTCACTGATCACTGTATCCATGAAAAAATAAAGCATAAACTTACAAGACATTTGATTACTCCATGTTCTGGTGTACTTGAAAGGTGAACTGCATTGGGAACTCCAAAATGAACCAAGATCCAGCATAAAATGACAGCAACCACCTATAAAGTAACTTTCTAAACGATCTCAATACTAGCTTGTTTTCTTTTTAATTACCCAATCAAATGCATTTTTCACGTTTTCTCATTGAAAATAGCATTGGATAAAGACAATGTGCATATTCAAATCGCTACCCAGTTAGAGAGAGGTGCCGAGGTTATGTGCCAATGAGTTAGACGCCCACCCACTTCTGCGATAAAGAGTTAAACAGCCACTTAAAATGTGTCTTTGTTGAAATCAACAGTGTTTGTGATGTACAAATTACTATATCAATACAGGTCTTACTGTAAAAGATGTACAAATCCCAAATTGTGACTGTTTTTCAAAATCAAAAGCTTTCAGTGCTATTAACTTTTTGGATGTGTCACATCAACAATGAGATTATAATGATATATTTGATTTAACATTAATTTAGTTAAATTATCAATGTTTTTCACATGTTATCCACTGAGACAAACTACAAAAGCATGTTTTAATTTGCCTAGAGTGTATACATTCTTCTTTACTCCTCATCAGCTTGTCCACATCAGTTTTACCAGGCTTGATTCCCCCTGTGTGGCAACGTCCACACTGGGTATACCTCTTTGGGTGTAGCAACATATTCCCCATGTAGCTCCCCATGTGAATTGGAATTGCTAGTGTGGGTTTTTCCTTCTGGAACTGGATTTAACACTGTTATTATTTAACCCTTAAATGTAATTTAAATACTTGACTTGGCCATAAAGGGAAAGTTCGGACACCACATTTTTTGTCATCTTACCAGTCCTGTACAGCAGCAAAGGACTCCTCATTGGTGATGTCATACATGAGGATAAAGCCCATGGCTCCTCTATAGTAAGCAGTAGTGATTGTCCTGTACCTTTCCTGTCCGGCCGTGTCCTAAAATACCAAAAGCTGCATTATTTCATGTTAAAATACACATTTGAGATGAAAAGAAAACTCATTACTACGGCGTACAACCACTGGGCCACCGTACATATCATTATATTTTACATTTAGCAGACGCATTCATCCAAAGCGACTTACAGTTTAGTAACATTAAAATACTGTTCACTTTAGAGTAGTGGTAACAACTGGATTTTTTGCAGCTACATTACACAGGATTCATTGATTGTGAGACTCGCATTTTACTGTTTTCGTGCGCCACATGCACAAATATTACGATTACGCCCACCAAATTATACTGCTATCTGTTTATTATTAAATTTGCCTGCATTGTTCAGTAGTTTAAACAATTCTCACTTCTAAATATGGATTGGTCATAGTGCAACAAACTTACCACAAAGAGGCTCGAGCCCTTTGATTGCTGCTTGCAGCTTTAATTTAATAGTATTTGTCCTATGATTCCTATTTTTTGGAGCCCCTTATCTCTTGAACACTACTATTAACACTAGTTGAGAGTTTTAGAGGTAACTCAGCTAGTAATAATACTGTATTTACAAACCCTCTCAGAAAATCTCTTAGGAATGTCTGTATTCGCATTTTGTAGAACTTGAGAACCCTGAATGTGTTATCCATCACCAGTTTTAGCTCTCAAATTAATTACAGTTTTTCCACGAATCGTGGCTCTCTGCCCATATTTTATCATCAAACTCAAGATGTGCTCATTATTCTGGGAGAGATTTAGGGAAAAGAACGGAAAGAGTGTGAATGAATGAACTTGTCACGTCTATAAGTAGCAGGGCATTAACTCAAAGCCCAAAATAGAAAAGCACACCCCAAGCCGACAAAAACGTCAGCTTTTGTGGATCCTGACTTGGCTGAGGTGACGACGGCTTGTGTTCTCTTTCCATAAGGCAGTGTTAATCATAAGCTCATGTGATGTTTGCATTGCTACGTGTGATTATATTCATCCCTTCAGTGCTTCACCGAGCATGAAACATCTGCGTCTTGCCTCAAATCGTCCTCTTTCTGAACCGAGAGGAGGCAGAGATTACCCAGATCTGAAGCTTGATGCGTTTGTCGTTCTTGTAGACCGTTTTAACCTTAAAGTCGATGCCCACTGTGCTGACAAACGCTGATGTGAAGGTGTCGTCAGCGTAGCGGAAAAGGAAAGAGGTTTTTCCGACACTGCTGTTCCCGATGATCAGCAGCTTGAACATGTAATCGAAGTTTTGATCTGAGCTCTCCTTCTGCTTGCTGTCTTGCGTAGCGGCCATCTGTGAGGAGACAAAGACGCTCGTGGATGAACAGATCAAAGGTTCCCGACTGAGACCGACACCAGACAAATCACATTTATAATGCGTGATCACACAGTGATATGACCTCACAAAGAGAAGCGGCCTTTCAACAGCACAATGATGCCCAGAAAAAAAGCTTGTGCATATTTTTGGTTTGATTTACAGTATGTGCAAAGATTTAGGCAGGTGTGAAAAATTGCTGTAGACTAAGAATGCTTCAAGAAACAAAGAAATGTACAAACCTGAATCTCAGTTATTATCTGAAACAGAAACAGCTGTGTAGGAGGCTTAAAACTCTCAATGCTGAGAAATACAGGCAGATACCATCATGCAATATCCACCGTGCAGTACCATTATGATTAGCCTCAAATTCACTTTGCAGTCAAGTTCCTTCAAAAACTGTGTGCAGGTTTATTTAGAAGAATTGGTGCTGTTTTGAAGGCAAGGGGGGAGGGGGTTACAAATTTTCATTAATTCAATAACTGCATTTTGTTTAGTACTGAAAATAAATTATTAATACTTGTAGTATTGTTTGTTTACAGTGTTTTTCAAATGTACATAAAACTTTTGTAGTTGTAAACAAATAAGAAATACTGTTTTATTTCATCACAAGAATTCAGAAAAAAACCCAGATAATGACCATCAAAAAAACATTTTTAATCCAGAAGTATAATAATTGAAAAAATAATAATAGTAATAATAATAATAATATATGTATATACTTTTGTTTAGCAACTCTGACTTTTTGTTTTTATTACACTGTGATTTTTTTTCGTGATCAAAATGTATAAAACATTATTTTAGTTTCATTAAAGATTATAAACACAATAAAAACGTGGTCGTTTTATGCAATTTCAATTTCAACTACACGTGACGGTAAAACAATTAAAAAATATTCTTATACACATGCTATAAAACATGATAAACATTCATGTCATTTTTACATTTTTCCAAGTATGGTTAGTAAATATACTAAGAGAATCGCTAAAAAGTAGTGCACACTTTGGTGTTGGCTATCTTGTCGTCTATGAAGAAAGCTCGGCATGTTTTGGGACGCTTCCCAGGCTTGGCATTTTTATAAGGGACATATTTAATCAGACCTGATATTTTTCATGTATCATAAGGGTCAAAAATAAAGGCGAAGTGTAACTAAACATGTTTTGAATTTGAGCTCTGAATAAGAGCATAAGCAGAAATGGGGGTTGGTTGTGTTCTCTGAAGCCAAATAACTCAAATGAGCAGCTCCGGGAATAAATCAGCTTACTCGGCTGAGCGATTCTCTTTGCTGATGTTGCGTTTTATTTAAAAAAAGCTTTCATACCCAGTGTTCAATCCAAAAACATGTAAAGAAAATACTATGACATAATTAGCCTTTTATTTTTTTGCGTGGTTTTTCATTACGATCGAACAACATTAGACGCGCAATTTCTCACTTACCTTCCCATATAAGTCCATTATTCTGTCAAAAAGACACCAGTACAAAAAACGAAGACTGATTCAGATTTATTCCCAATAAATTTTAGTTTTCCCCTTCGTTTTGGAAAGGTGGAGTCGGCTGGGGATGGGATCAACGCTGGATGCAACGATGCTCGCTATGGACGTCAGCGACGCTCGCTCTCTCCTCCCCATCCATCCACATCCGCCCGGGAGACTGTGAGTGCCGCCGGTCGACAGCAGGGGGCAGCAGAATCTGCAAGTACAGTATAGACTTCTCGACTTTTGGACTTCTCGATTGTTCACAGAGTGCCTTTACAAAACGTTTTTGAATAAAAATATAAATTTGAGGAGAATACAAATATGCGACAAAAGAAGAACATTATGAACAAAAATATTTACACACAAAAATACATGATAATATCACAACGTTGGTCATAGCAAACAAAGTTCTTTGTCTATAAATTGTATTAACGTAATATTTTGTACGTAATTTACATTTAATAAGTCAAACGACATTTTTAAATATTCATTGATAACCGAATTTTATTGGTCGTGTATCTTCATACGTCATCATAATAGTTATGCCAACCCTCGCCACTGGTTGTTGGGTAATGAATATTAATCAACAAGGAATTCTACAAAGTCACTTTGGTTTGCGGTCACCTACACCACGTCCAAAAACACGGAAAGGTAAACAGTCTTTTACTTTTCTACTCTAGTTTGTTGTTGTGGCGTATTTATGTTCTATTCTGCCCGACTCCAAGGTTTGGCCCCGTTAAAACCTCGATATCTATTTTTCGGTTAGAGTTGCTCTTCAGAAACGTAACATTGATTTTTTTTTACATGGCCTATATTTTATAAAACTTTACATTTGTGTTCGCCACTCTTCTATTAAGTACATTTTCACGGCATATAAACTTTCAGACGCAGTTTCTTTCCAAAACAACAGTGTCACAGTGCTCTCTAGTGGCCGAAGAGCTCCACTATACACTTTTAATAGGTTTAATTTGTTTGACGTTCAGAAAACGTGTTAAAATATGACCTAAAACTTTTCATGAGCATTTTTTAATGCTGCAGATTTTGAGATTAAATTACTCACATACTCCCAAACACATCAAATAATGTTCAGATCAAGGCTCTATTGGGTCCAGGCCATCGCTTCTTTACCCTGAAGACAGTTAATGTATTAGATGTGTTTTGGGTCATTGCTCTGCTGTAGAATAAATTTGTAGCCAATCATCCGCCCCTCTTATGGTATTGCCTGATGAATAAGTTCCTCACCCAGTTGTAAGCCTCCTACACAGCTGTGTCTGTTTCACTTAATCACTCAACATACATGTGACATTGGACATCACCTGACTAATCACTGACTTTTTACCCATAAAAATAGATGCTGATTTGAAAGCAAATGGTAGTAACATCAAATATTGATATGGTTGATTTTTGTTTGTTTGTTTGTTTGCTCACTTTTATACATAAATCGTACACTTAGATTAACGAAAATCTTTATTTGTTTTTCTAAAAGAACTCTTTCACACCTGAATAAATCTTTTGAACATTCATGTATATTTTTCTTCAGTGGCGAAACATGGAGGATTCAGTGGAGGAAGTCCTTCAGAATAAAACATGGCACGTCTCTCACGATTCAGAGGAAAAGTCACTGGTAATAGCAGCATCTGGAGCTTTGCTTGGCGGGGTTTATGGGCTATGGACATTATTTGCCCTTCCTGGTTTGAAAATACCCACGCATCTCAAAGTAGGTCTCAAGAAGGTTATTTATTGAAAGATTTACATTATTCAGAATTGCTACTAGCGATTAATTTACTTTGTATCACATTGATTATTTATTTAGATGGCAACGACCTGCACTTTTCATCGTTCTTAATTCAATAAATAAACAGAAATTAATATTGTCCAGGTGCCTTATTTGCCCTCCAGTGGAAAACAGACACAAAATATATTGACACTGCTGCAAGGAAGAGCAGGGAGTCTGGCAGATCTGGGATCTGGTGATGGCCGACTGGTAAGTGTTTAAGTCAATTTTATTGATCTGAACATGAGACAAATCTTGTGGTTTGGCATGACAGCACTGCGCTGCTATAAATGACATATTTAATACCAGTTCTAATGATTTAAGCTGTTTAACGATGTAAATCTCAAAGTGTGATGTGAGATTTACATGTGAGCCCTTGTGCTCTCAGAACTTTCTGTTTCAGATGCTTCTGATGGGTTTCTGCAGATGACTTCTTTCTCACCACAATTCCTGGTGAGATGCTTTGCAGCTGGTTGAAATAGCAAGGATAAAAATAAACAATATATAAATAGTATTATTGTACACTTGAATGCTGGCTATATTTATAATTTACCTGGTGTTGTTCATGAACACCAGGGGCTTTGATTTCTGAGTACAGTGATACCTGCTGGGCAGCCTTCCTGGGGCATACGTATGTGTTCTACAAAAACTCTAGAGTGACTAAAAACTGGGAGCTAAAATATATTTTATATATTGTCGATGTTAAACAGAAAATCAATGAGCTTCTTTTACCGGCTTCGGCTCTGTGGATCCCCTAAAGACTGCATCAGCCGTTGGTAAACAGGACGATCAAGCCTCATTCTGACCACAGGGTTTTATAAATCTCTTCCTCTGCTCCTTACTCCCTACAACAAAATGACCAACGGTTAGCATACATCATATCAAATTCAGACGGCTACGTGTTAGCATTAGTAACGTCATGTTTGTTTAAATAAAACTATGTTTTAAAATGCTTTTATTGCTAATAGGATTTAAAGGGGCCATGACAAAAACAAGTTTGTTGTTAATTGAACAAGCCACAAGAGGGCCTCTGTTAAACTTTCCAAAGAGTTTTAAAATCAATATTGAATTTTGCCTAACAAATGAAAAGATTGCATTATCATGAAAAATCGTGCAGCTCTACTTCAAGAAAAGCCTTCAGGAATCCTGCGTATTGTCTGCCTCATCGATCTACAACATCTCAGATCCTTCTTTTCAAAGAGTAGATCTAGATGTTTCTTTTAGGTCTTTGCAGCCACTGCCAAGGGTTTCCAGTGCACTGGATTCGAGATAAATTCCATCCTCACTGGATATGCCAGAGGCAAAGCAAGGTGGAAAGGACTTCCATCCAGCTCCGCCAGTTTCATTAATAAAGACTTTTGGAAGGTATTGCTATTTCTCTGCTGCTCTTGTTAAAAATAAAATAATAAACAACAACAAAAGGTCTGATCCTAAATGAGATTTTCAACAGGGAGTTCCATTGGGAATAGTTTGCCAACATGTAAAGGGGTCATCACCTTAAGGGGTCAGTAAGAGCTGATGGATCTCTCAGTGTTATTTATATATTGCTTTTATTGGCACCTATCTGTGAAGAGACTCGAATAAGAATCATATGAAGATATTGGACCTCCGCCTTCACTCTTGCTACTTTCCATCAGTAAAACAAAGACAAAACCACAGCTACAATGGAGTTAAAATAAAAATTTAAAGATGAACATGACCATTAAAAGAAAACACTCTGTTAATTGATATTCTGGTGTGGCTGAACCGCATTGTAATTCCAAAATGAACAAAGATCCACCATTGTGGTTGCAATCATTACAAAGTCATTTGCAAAAGATTGCAATGCTCTTTTATTTAAATAATCAAACATTTACATTTTTTTTTTCAGTTTTCTCACAAAGTTTTTGTATTACGAGAGCTTTGGATAAGGTCAGGCATGTTAAAACATGCATATTATTAGAGAGGGGTGTTGATTGATGAGTGAGAGGCTCCGCCCACTTCCCTTACTTGGATGAAAGATTTAACAGATAAACATGTATTTTTTATATTTTCACTATGTGTTTTTGTAAATTTAATGTTGTCATATACTTTTTCAACTAAAAATGTATTTTGATAAATGTTAATATTAGTTTTCTCAGAATAATTACATGTGTACAGATCGTCACAACATATTATTAGACATTATTAATGCAATTACAGATGTAGTAAATACAACAGTAGCTTTTAAAAGCGCTATCGTGCGCACCCCTGTAGGTTAAACCCATTTTTGTATAAATAACTATTTTGATGTTTTTTTTTGGTAATCAGACACTTTTCTTGTATGTCATTTAGTAGACGTCAGTAAAATATAATATATAAGCAGAAGGTGTTTCTAGACATAAAATCAATGTACTATTCACACTCTGATTTGATTCACATTTATGATTTCCTAATAATTTTTCACAGAGCGATTTGTCCAAATATAACAACGTGACCGTATTCTTGGCACCCGGAGTGGTAAGTACCCACAAATGTCCTATTCTATTAATATTGAGAATGTTTCACAAATTCATAGAACGGTGAAAATGCTTACATCATCTGTCCTAAACGTGTATTATAGTGTTAGTCATACAATGGTTCTACCCAGTGGAGATCTGGACTAAAGAAAGTTGTAGCTTTTAGACAAAGTACAGTTTTTTTTAAAAAATATGTTTCTGCTAGGTTTTCTACATCATGTATTTTATTAGTTCTTTTCTTCTATGCCAAAAAAAAGCAAATCTGATTTATTTAACACATTAAATTTTGTGTTCAATGTGCTTTTGATTAAATACGTACTCCCAACTGACCAACAAAATCGCTTCTGATTTGCATGAAGGTAAAACTTTCTCAACATTATTTGCTTGTCTCTTGTTACTGGAACAAACAGGAAGTTACAACCTCTTTAAATGAAGTTGCTGACAGAAATTTGGTCTCTTATTCTGGGAGACGCACTGCATGCTGCTGGCTATCTCCATTTTCCCCTCCCACTTCCTCCTTTTCTCTCACTTTCCTCAATGCAGTGTGTTTTTAGCTGTTAGCATTTTCAGTGTTCAAAGCAAAATAAAGCTGTGTTTTGTTATAGCTTTTTAAACCTTACTACCAGAGTCTTCTGTAATGGGTTATGATTACTTTTAAATACTTAAATTGCTCTTTAACTGACTGAAATGACTAGCTCACCAAACTTTAACTTCAACGCAATCTGGATTTCGAAAACATTTTACAAAATATATATTTTTTTTATATTGCCTAGTATTTTAGACACACTTATTTTTGATAATAGCTTGTGAATATAAATGAATTTGGGAAAGTGAACATTTTTATTTTCGTAAACACAACATTTTCTCTAAATGTGTAGTTTTTGTGTGCTTTTAAAGATACAGAGAACTGATGAAAAAGTGGTTGAAATGGCACCATGGCATTTTTTGCTCTCGTGTAAATCCACTTTAATATTCAACTATGCTATTTCAAATGAGCCTTATCTCTCTATTTCTTTTTTTACTTGTAATGTTTTCTATTAGAATTCAACTAAATTGTTAATAAAATTCATATACTTTGAGAACAATGCTATAAAAGGACAGGGGTTTTACTGGGTCACTGTGCTTGGGGTCTGCAGATGGAAGTGTTGGGTAGAAAATTAGAGAAAGAGTTGCCGGATGAGGCTCGTGTGATCGCCTGTCGCTTCCCAATTCCTGACTGGACCCCAACAGCCACTGAGGGGAAGGGGCTTGATCAGACATGGGCATATGACATGAACCTCATTCGAAAAATTCAACACAAGCAGCCTGAAGATTAGAAGAACCTGAAGTTTTATGGTAAAAGCTTCTTTCTCATGTTTAACAACTGCCTGAAAGGTTTTAGTTGATTTTATAAATCTTAAGCAAAGTATACTTTGTGAATGTGTGAAAGAAGACCTCTACAGCACTTAATTCTGCATCTGCTAGAACCTTAGTGATCCTTAGTGAACAGGATATTGTCAATATTATTCATTTTTTCTAGTATTGAGTTCAGCAAAATGTTTACTGAGGTGGTGTTTTGATTGACGTGCAAACCTGGAAGAATATTAGCTTGCATTTAAAGGAAAGCTTCTTTTTTTATTTCATTCTCTGTGTACTCTAGAAATAATAAGTGGTAATTTACCGTTTTGGAAACTTTTGAGCCATTCTGGGTTTGACATTTTAGTCACATGGCTCAAAGAATCTGATTAGAGCAGTATCATTTCAGTATAAAATCATCAGAATTGTTAATACTTGTCTCCTTTAATAGCTGTCTAAAATGATACACTGTTGTTTTGTTGCCTGAAATTGTTTATTTATTTAGAACCTCCACCTACAATGTTCATTTTGATCATTTAAGATCTATAGATGACATGTTACACTTTGGCCACTTGGGGACGCTCTGACACATCTTATAAAACATGTTTTAAATCTTGCTCATGTAGACATATGTGGTTGATTAATAAAATATTATTTAAACCTACCTCTATTTGTGTTTATCCATAGTGTTTCTTTTACAGTAAAGCCAACAGCATCCTGTGAAGATCATTATTAGAATATTAGAATATTTCAGAGGTTTAGGGGTGCTCAGGCTCTATGCAATTACATCACAGGCTTACAAAAGCCTCTAAAAACATTCTGTCTGGTCATCAGTAAAAAATGGAAAATGCAAAGTTGAGGAAATTTAATTTTGGCCAATGGCATTCCATTGTTCAAATCTATACTAGGGCGGCAGATTGGCGCAGTAGGTAGCAGTTAGAAGGTTGCCGGTTCGAGGCTCACTGGTGACCTTCCTGGAAGGAGTTTGCATGTTCTCCCTGTGCTTTCCTCCAGGTCCTCAGGTTTCCCCCACAATCCCAAAAACATGAGGTTAGGTTAATTGAATAATCTAAACTCCCTTTAGGTGTGAATGTTTGTGTTGCCCTTCGATGGACTGGCGACCTGTCTAGGGTATACCCTCGCCTCTCGCAGAATGTGAGCTGGAGATAGGCACCAGCAGACACTTGTGACCCCAAAAAGGAATAAGTGGGAAGGAAAATCAATGAATGAAACCTATACTAGAAGAATTGATGGGATACTCGTTAACATAAACAAACATTTTCATGGCAAATATTTTACTGACATAGAAGGGTTTTTTCCCTGAACAAATCTCCTGTCCTTTAGGCTGCTCGTTTTTAACTGGTAATTGCATACATATCCGTAATAATTACAGTATTATATGATATAATATAATATTATTCTACAGTGAGCATGCGTTAAAATTTACAGGTACAGTACAGTACTTTCTTGGTTTTCATTTCTTCGTCTGAACTCCGCCTGACCATTTTCTACGCTGATGCCGCCACCTAACGGATGGGAGCGTTATACAGAAGCCTCAAACGTAATCGCGGGTGTTACGTTCTGCTTTCTCCACAACAAACTCACCAGTAAACACAACAATAACAATCTTTAATCAATACTGTGAAATTCTGAACAACATAATTTCACATTTTAGGATTTATGTTACATTAAGTTTAAGAGTGCTTAAAAACCGCCAATGATATAGATTTTCTACGTATGCATTGAAATGTGGAACTGTGGAATCGTTGCAGTGACTGATCTAATCTGTTGCCTCAGTGAGGTGTCTAGATGTTTAATTTGAAATGAATGCACGCAGAGACGAATTTGACGAACGAAGAGAGCGCCACATAAGGAGTTTCCGTTCAGTGACGCAGTGGCGCGCGCGTGCCCGGAGCTATAAAAGCACGGAGTCAGTGAAGCCCAGCAGCACTGTGACAGTAAGCACAAGTATCTGACATGGAGACACAAAGGAATACCACATACCCACCGATAACCACACACAATGAAAGGATGCCTGAGCTCAGTAAAATAAGCGAGCAAGGAAGCAGGAAGGCTGACGAGAACACTCGGACGGAATATTCCAGAATCGTCACAGACCCCAATACTGGGAAGAGTTACTGTCGAGGAAAAGTTCTGGGAAAGGTAATGGGCACAAAGTGAAAGTATTTGATAGTGTAAAATTTTGAGGCAAGGGACATTTTATGTAAAAAATTTCTATTATTATTGTTAATCTTATATTGTGGCTTTGCATAATAAAAAAACCCCCAAGAAATATTGTGTTAAATGATTTAAAAATAAACATTGATCTCAAATAATTAATTAACTTAATTAAAACTGGATAATTTATAATCTTTTATGCATTTGTGTTCACACTTGTCTTGTTCTTTCTGCTTAGGGAGGCTTTGCAAAGTGCTATGAAATGACAGATCTGTCTTCAAGTAAACTCTATGCAGCAAAAATTATTCCTCACACACGGGTGTCCAAACCTCAGCAGAGAGAGAAGGTAAAAGAGATTCATGCAAATTAAAACATGTGACTGAGCAAGACCTGTATTTAATACTTAATGTTCTTTTCCAGATAAACCGTGAAATAGAGCTGCACAAAATGCTCAGCCACAAACATATAGTGCATTTCTATCACCACTTCGAAGACAAAGACAATATCTATATTCTACTGGAGTACTGTGGAAGAAAGGTATGCATCTTTAATGACGAGACCTTTGTAGTAACATGTAATGAATGCTTTCAAACTGACTGTAACAATCTGTTTTAGTCTCTGGCTCATATTCTGAAGGCACGGAAAGTCCTAACAGAACCAGAAGTGAGGTATTACCTAAAACAAACTGTGTCTGCATTAAAATACCTCCATGATTTAGAAATCCTGCATCGTGACTTGAAACTAGGTATGTCTGCATCCACAAGCTGCATTTAACATTCCATCTCGGAATAAGATGTTACAATTACTCCTATTTGCCATTTTCAGGCAACCTGTTTGTGAGTGATTCAATGGAGCTGAAAGTGGGAGATTTTGGGCTTGCGGCCAAGCTCGAGCCCGTCAGCAATAGACGCAAAACGATCTGCGGGACACCCAACTACCTGTCTCCGGAAGTGCTGAACAAACAGGGCCACGGCTGGGAGTCTGACGTCTGGGCACTGGGCTGCATCATGTGAGTTTGCCACCCTCACGCATCCAAAAGTCTCATTAATAGAGCTATATTTGGAAAGTGCTTGGGATGAATAGGCGGTGATTGCACATTCAGACTCAATCAAACGCTTGAATGAATAAATGTGCTCTATTTCTCTTCATCCTGCTCGTGCTTTTACTACAGAACTTGAATATCAGCATTTGATCCACCGTTTATCACTCGTGATTAGATTCTGACATCATTTCCTCGAAAAACAAAGCTTGAAGGACTTTCTTTCATCCAGGAAACACAAAAGATGAGGGTTTTGAAAAATCCAACAGCTGCCTTTGACAAAAAAAAGGAATGAGTCTTATGAAAAGGGTCTAGGATTACTTATCTTTAGGAATCTTTCAAAGTTATGTAGTGTGAAATAACCGATGAGTAAAAGACATTGAGTTCTGGCGTCTCGGGCTAGCCATCCAATGACTTCCTTTCCATGGCGTTTTTGCATATCTTTAAGAATGGTTTAAGAATGGAAGTTGCTTGTTGCAGAGGAAATTGGTGGAGCTATTGAGCCTTGGGAAGGTCCAATGTGTATGAGCTACACAGATTCACAGCATTCAACTGCAAAGCTAGAGTGGGGCCTCATTAGGCACCGCACAGGCAGGCCCCAAGCTTTGTCAAACATCGTCTACCAGGGTTGGAAAACTTACCACTAACCCAAACCTTAACTCCAACCATATATGGGAAGTTAGATTTCTCTTAATTAGTTGGAGGGTACTGTTTGACAAACTCTGGGCCTAACTGCGCGATGCCCAACAAGGACCCACTCTAGCATCGCAGCTAGATGATATAGCCTTAGTGGGGAGAAGCAGAAAAAAGATCCAAATTATGGAAAAAGCTTGTATTACTTTGTATTGCGCTTGTTGCCACATCAAAACTGTTAGGTTTCACTGCTTTTCCACTGGATTTTAGTAATTGTACAACTCTGTTTGGTCTGGCTTAGCCACTACGGCTCGCTTTAGTTTCCACCGACTTCCAGTATTAACTCTTAAGTTTGCTTTGTTCAGGCTTGTATATCAAGATGCGTAACTCCGCATTGTAGCTCCTCCCACCATGAAATCCGAAAGAAGAAGAATAAACACACATTACTGAGCACAGACAACACTGATAATTGCCTACGAACCCATACAGTGGCTCTTCTTTCTGTCAACAGTCACTCAACAACTGACCAGTCAGCAATAAACAGGATGTTGTCAACCTTTTTTCTATTCAAAGAAAAGTATAACCTTGCCCGATTTAGCCTGCTTTTAGAACCTAATCCAAATGGGGGTACCATTAAAGTAAAATTAAAAGGTACAGAATGCGGTGGAAACACCCCCAAAACCATGCAGAGTAGACTTACCAACAAAAAGGTTGGTGAAAAAGCAACACAATTGTGTGGGCGTTTCTTTCTTAGCTCCAAAACTAAAGAGTACAGAGTTGCATACAGAAATAGGGATGGCCAACCAGTCAACGCAATTTGGCCAGCCACCAATAATTCCATTCACCACAATTCACTTAGAACACTTAAGGCCTCTACACTTCTATCCAATTTTTTTTGTTCTGAGCTTTTGTACGAGATGACGTCTCGATGAAAACCATGAGGACCAACAGGAGCTCTAAGGCATGTGACCAAACGAGTGGTGCCATGAACAAAAGTTCCAATTGGTTTTTCACAAGGAGAACGACCAATGAAAGCTGGCTCTTTTGATGATGCGAGTTGATGGTAAACGCCATCTTCAGGCAGGGAGCATCATTGCATCAATATTTCCTCAACCCTGCTGAGAAGCCATTCAAAGATTAGTGCAAATCTATATTTAGATTAGTGTTTAGAGACCTTTAGTCCCCAATAAAAACCTAATTATATGCATTTTGAAAAATGTTATAGGAATTGTAGACTTTTTAGTTTTTGCTACTCCAATTTGTCCATCTCTATTTGAGCTACCAGTTTAAGCACAACAATTTGATTCCCATGTATCTGTTTTCCTGTTCAGGTACACCATGCTCCTGGGAAAACCGCCATTTGAGACCACTAACCTAAAAGAGACGTACCGCTGTATCCGCGAGGCACGTTATACCCTCCCAGCCTCCCTCTCTCTTCCAGCCAAACAGCTGATTTCCACTCTGCTGGCACAGAACCCTGTGGAGCGCCCGCACCTGGATGACATCATCCGCCATGACTTCTTCACTCAGGTGGGTTTTTTTTTGCAGTGCATCAATCCTAGCCCGACTATTGAATGTGTCCTCAACATTTTCATCATGTTCCTCCCACAGGGCTTCATGCCTGAAACTCTACCAGTCAGCTGCTGCCTTTCCGCCCCAGACTTCCACGTTTCAAGTCCTGCGAAGAGCTTCTTCAAAAAGGCAGCTGCTGCTCTTTTTGGAGGGAAGAAGGACAAAGCCAAGTACTATGAAAATATAAGTACGTGCTCTCCATTTTGTTTTTATATCGTCTCTCTTACACCAATGAACGCAACAGTAACCGTTGGATTTCTCACAGATCGCTTAGCCAAAGAAGACGAGGACATATTCAAGCTCCGGCAAGACTTCAAAAAGACTGCCATCAGTAATCAGATTCCTACACACTTGCTCGCCGAGGTGAGCATTGTTCCTAAAATATCACGATTCGTCACCAGCTCTGAGATATAAACGAAGGTTAATTGTTTGGTTGTACGTGACATGCGTATTCTGTGACTTTCCTCTTTAGGAAGGAGGAAATCCGTCAGCACCTACAAGAAAGCCTGTTACCCAGGCAACAGCAGGAAGGCCGCAGACAAGAGATACCATTCACATGATTGTGAGAGGCAGCTTGGGCAGCTGCAGTAACAGCAGTGAATGTAAGTGAGTGAGTGTGAGTGTGAGTCTGTGTGCGATCTACTTGTTAGGTCTGATTCCAGATCATTAGTACGGCAAGCTGACGTGATGTATCCCGCTGTCTCTCTCAGCAGGTCTTGAATACAGCACTACAGGCACCGTGGCAGAGGCTGTTGTTAGTGTTCTGAGGGGTTGTCTTGAGCACATGCCTAAAGGTGAATGAGACCCATTACCAAAACCTCTTCAACCCATCAACAAATAAATGTGATCTTTACATGTTAAAATGCATTTTTCTCTCTCTCTCTCAAAGTGGACAACCTTCCCAGAGGAAATGGTTGTAATAGCTTGAAGTGGGTGACTAAGTGGGTCGACTACTCCAACAAATATGGCTTTGGCTATCAGCTGTCTGACAATACAGTGGGCGTCCTTTTCAACAATGGAATCCACATGAGTCTCCTCTCGGACAGAAAGTAAGTGCTTCTGGTTGACCTCTCAACAGCTCAGCTGGACCAAAAACATTGATGCAATATTCAACTTCGAGGCTATGTTTATGGCTTTTTCCACTGTGAAATTGGAACTGCACTTGTGTTCAAGCCGTGCAGTTATTGATTCATCTGCTCTGTTTGCCTCAGGACTGTTCATCAGTATGCTGGTCTCGGTCAGAAGTCCATTTACTCAGTCACCGAGGTTCCGGAGTGTGCTGTGGCCCATGTCACCATCCTCAAGTACTTCGCCCACTACATGGAGGAGAATCTGATGGATGTGAGTGCTCTGACTGCCTTTCTTTTAAACATTTCATTGTGATATTTTGGTCCTGTGCTTAAGTTAATGTCTTTGGGGGGTTTTTTCATGCAGGGAGGAGATGTTATAAGTGAACCAGACACTCAGAAGACTAGGATTTATCTCCTGCAGTGGCTGAAATCTGATAGAGCTTTACTAATGCTTTTCAACGATGGCACATTCCAGGTAAAATGTGTTCTTGTTTAGTCACAGAAGAACTCTTAAAGCTGGCTATTAGAGACTTTTGTCCACTCTCAGTTGATTCGAAGAGCTGGTTTTAGATAAAACTTGGTCAGTAGCTCCCAACACTTTTATGTACAGGACAAAATATAGAAAAATGTGGTACCTGATGGTGGATTATAAAATATCCACTATCTAGACGAGTTATTATAGCTCTAGTTCTGGAGAAAGCATGTCTTTGTTTCTAAATTAAAAAAATTACACATTTAAAAAAAAAAAAACTAACAAAGTGTTCAGATTTCAATTTTTAGCAATTATTCCTCAGGAGACTTTCTTGAGAACGTCAGCAAAATGAACCTCAGAGGGGAAATCATTATGACCAGTGAAGTTGGAGTGTGCAATTCTTGGTTGCAATTAATTTAAAATTAAATTAAAGTTAAATTAATTTAAAATTTATTTAAAATAAACTATTTTAGAATGAATAAACCATATTTAAAATCGTCTTTCTGTTGCACATCACTTGGGAAACAATTCTGTATGCTGCTACATTAATATTCTGTTTTAAAAATATGATATTTATGAATTAATTTTTTACGTTTTGGGGAGCTTACTTTTTTTTACACTCCTAGACATCAATTTTTTAACTATGCTACACAAAGCCACTGTCTGGAGCGATCTGCGAGAACCTCTGAGTACAATTTAGTCAGGTCTGTCATTGTTCAAATGAAAGGCTGTGAATAGCAGAGCACAGTACGGAAAGAATGTCACCGCTGCTGTTATAACATCCTGCATCCTGTGAGAGTGTTTGTGAATGAACAAAGCCGATTTTCTTCATCTCCCAACAGGTGAACTTCTATCACGACCACACCAAGCTCATCCTGTGCACGCAGCAGGATGAATACCTGCTGACGTACATCAATGAGGAGCGAACGTCAAGGACCTTCCAGCTGAGCACACTGCTGACTGCAGGCTGCACACAAGATCTGCGGAGCCGTCTGGAGTACGCTCTTAACATGCTGCTGCAGCCAAACAACTGAGACACGGATGGAGATGAGCATCGGACGTGCACGTGATGGACTAAATGTTTTTGATAGCCAGGACTTTATCGATGCAGAACCAGAGATTATTGGGAGAAATTAAGAACTGGGCTGGCACCAGGAAACTGACCTGTTCTTTGCATGTGGGGTAAACGGATCACACATGCATCTGTAAAAAGAGCCAAAAACACTGTTGTTCACTGGTATTTATTGGGTACATCACTGTTTGTTTATTTATTTATTTAATGAATAAACATTTCATAACACTAATTTGAATTTTTTTTTTACACATTGTTTTTGTGTCTTAAAAGAATTTTGGTATTCGTCCATTTAAGTAAAAAACTGTGAATCTTTAATTTGGTGAAAAATAAAATGTTTTTCAGCATCACTGATTTCCAAAAGTGTAACTTTTGGTGCAACTTACTCATTTCCTAAATTGGGGGATTTTTGACGCCATCTTGCAATGCAGAAGAAATTCAAAATGTAAGTCATGAGAAGCAGCCGATGCACACTTCTGCATAAAGGTTTTTTTTTATCTCATTTAATTGAATAAATAATACAACATGTGTAGACATAAAGACAAAAAAACACAATTTCATGTAAAATTCTGTATTGGAGCTAACAACAGCATGAGTAGGAAATGAGAAAAAGGGGAGAGGGCAATAATTAAATGATAATTTTAAACATATTCATGACTCTGGAGGTTACTTCTGCATAAAGGTTACGGATTGTATACAGTTAATAGTTAAACACTGTAATCTAGATCTGGTCAATCGATTACTTTTGTCTGAACACGTGGCGACTTCATCACCGGTGTTATTTACATTCTTTCCGATCAAGACTGTCTGACCTTGTGACAGTAAAAGATGAATCTCTGGTAAAAGATTCACAATATCCGGATCCTCAAGTATTTTTTGTGGATTACCTGCTTCTTCCAAATGATATCGCTTGGGCTGTTGGTGAGTCAATCGATTTTCTTGAATCGATTTGCCTTGACGAGTAACCAATCGGGTTACAGAATCCACCAGTTTTGTTTGACGACTGAAACAAATGTAGGTAACCCTAAAAATAAATTAGCTAAATAGTGAAATAAGTATATACAGTACTCTGCAATAGTTTAAGGCATGTGTGAAGAAAGAATTAAGCAAAAAAAAATATTTAATTTGGTGTCAATATCTTTTGCTTTCAAACCGACATCCGATATTAAAAGTGGACTAAAAGATTTTACCTAACAGCTGCTTATTATCACATTGGTTGAAACCCAGTCATGGACTGAAACAGAAACAGCTGTGTAAGAGGCTTAAAACTGCATGACGAAAAATCAAACTCTGCTTTCAAGGCAAGGGTGTCTTGTCATGACAAGATTTCGAATTGCACATTCAAGATGTGATTTTCAAACTCTTTTGGACAAGCAGAATGAAACAGGCAATATTTAGGATCTTAGGAGCAGTGGTCAGCCAAGGAAACAGTACAGCAGATGACAGACACAGATTATTTTTATTACATCGAAGATGTCCAGCAGAGCAACCAATGGGACCCAGGTACTGGAGAAATCCAGCCAGAAAGGGTCTTCATGGAAAACTATATGTCAAGGCTGGTACCAACTTAATAACCAGGGTGCAGAAACATTTAGTTGACGGCTATAGAGTAGCACATTAATGAGTGTTTGCAGTCAGCAGTGAAGTATGGTGAAGGTTTCTTGGATATTTGGGGCTGCATTTTGGCAAATGAACTTGGATTTTGTCAGGAAAGTTTTTTTTTTTCATTGCTGAGAAATAAAGACAGATATGTGTCAACCATACAATACCATCGGTCAGAGATATGGCCACAAATTTAATTCTTCAGCAGGACAATGATCCTTAACACACCTCCAAAGTCATTGAGTGTTCTGAAAGTAATGACATGGCCCCCACAGAATGACGTGATTAATTACATCCACAGAAGAACAAACAATATAGATAAATTAGTTTTGTTTAGTTAATTTAATTCTATGAGCTGTTCTGTTTTCAAATAAATTGTCCTGTAGAAGTAAAAAAAACTCACCTCTCCGTGGTAACTTGTAGAATTTCCTCAAAAATGTTTCTGTGCATGTTTGAAGCTCGCCTTCTCAACCGTCACAAGCTGAGCATGTGCTGCACATGTTTCACTGATGTGTGGGCTTCGCAGATATATTGCAGACTTTATTGTTAAAAAAAATTCCATCCCACAGATTTCACATTTGACATTGTATGGGTGAAAGGAAAGCTGCCGGGATGTTAATCAATAATCAGAAAAGTTTTGTTATGTGAACTTAAGTAAAAATCATTTCCATAAGCCCACTTTGAGTCACACAGAGTTTGCATTTGGGAGAAACAAATATTGTGATTCATCAGCCAGGGAAGAGTTAAAGGAGATAAGGATGTATTGGAGCAATTGAATGCAGGAAGATGAAACATTTTAAATGAAGGTTCTGCAATCATCAGCCTCACAATCAGAAGAGAAAGCTCTCAGATTGCAGAGAAAGAGGTTTGTAGTGCAGGCGGCCAGCAGTGCTGTGAAGCTTGGGAATGGATGTTTCACATTGATTCCTTGTCCCTAAGAATTCCTCTGGGGATAAAATCACATGTACTCCATGTGGAGGCAACCCAGTTGGCACATTGTTTAACCATGAATAACTTTCTTGTTTCTGAAAATGCCAAAGCTGCCTACATACATACACATACACACACACAGTGGCTTCTGAGATGCTGCAACCAGCCCAATCGCGCTATTGACGTCTGAAATCATAAAAAGTTTTTATTTATAGCATTTAGTCTGAAAATGTCTCATTCTGAGCTTTTGAAAAAGATCCCGAGTGGTAAATTAGGCCCTTTCCACAAATACTCAAGCTTTTATTGGATAAAATAAAATTAACTTTTATAAGAATAAGAATAACTTTTTCTTGCACTAAATCACATATAATGAATTTATTTATGAAGATGGAGTTTGGTTTCTTACAAGCAGTGCAGTAGAATAAGCAGCCGATTATAGACTCAAAGAAAGTTGGAGGAGTTGATGCATGCTACGCTAAGGTCTAGGGGTGTGAACATACCATATTAGCTAAACCGGAATTATTGTTGAACTTCTGCACAAGGAAATTACAGTTTTCCAAATCATGAATGGTGAAAAGATTTAGTGTGTAGAAGAATAGAAAATACAAGAAAAATACGTACCACAGGGGTTGGAGACACAGCTAACTAGCTGCGCTACCAATGTACAACTAAATGAACTAAGTAAAGGTCAAGTGAAATGTTTTATATATTGCTCTTATGCAGATTGCTCATGAAACTTTAAACAGCTTCACAGAAGGATGAGCCTAATGTAGATTAGTTGTAGTGTGAGCATGTTTTGTAGACAGAACATCTATGGTAAGGCTTTAAGTTTTTTTTACATGATTAAACAGTATTTAAAATACATTTAAGGGTTTACTGATGATAGGTGTTTCAGCCATAATCTGGAATTCAACTCCCTGCTACCAAATTTACAACCAACATGGTTTGGTCAAAACCAAAGTAGCAAACAAAACAGAGTTGCAAACAAACTAAGAACTAAACAAAGAAGAAGCAAGCAAACAAATGAAGAAGTACAAAAAAACAAATGAAGAAGTACAAAAAAACAAAGAAAGAAGCCAACAAAAACAATATAACGGTCAAAATGGCAAAAAAAGCAAAGTGACAAAACAAGCGAAGCAAAATGAAGAGCTAGCAGCCTTTTCAAGATTTGACATCCAAACATTTAGCATAGCCGGCCAATAAGAACCGTAGAGTAGAATCAGTTCAAAGTGATCAAACAGTCTTCATTTTTTAATCTTAAAAAAAAGCTGACCTATGAATGCATGATGGATAACGTAACATTTAGTATGGACAAAAACATACTAAACCCTTAGAATAATAGATAAATATAAATAACTTCCCATGCATTGCACAACGTTCTAACGAAACTCTGCCCTTCACTTTTCTTTTCCTCAGTCTCAGCATACCAGCAATTCAAACCCTGAGGCATGATGACTTTCCAAACCATGAGAGTTCAGAGAAATGCCATTCCAAATGTTAACTGTAAACAGAGTTTCATTTGTCTCTCTTGGGTTTTTGGTAAAAGCAGCCACCCTTAGGCCAATAGAGGTCTGAATGTATCAGAGTGGATTGCAGGTAATTATCAGAGAAGGTTCGCTGTATCCTTAGGGACGGAAAGCTGTCACAAAGTAACAATCTGTGTGAAGTTGTGCTGAAAATAAAGTGCAGTTTAAATTTATTTTAATCTAACAATGCAACAGTACAAGCAAGATTTAATCTGTTACTCTGGGAAATACAAAGACACATGGCAGCTGAGGTAAAATTCTCAGTAAAAGTAATAACATGCCTGAGATGAAGATGTTTTGTGTGCAGCTGTTCACTCCGGATACACCCATGACAAATATGCCAACTGGAAGGTTTCTGTCAACTGTGCACTGTTTATGTATTCTGTGAAATCCTGCTCACTCATCCAAGTGGACGTCCTTTATTTGTCAGTCAGGGAGAAGAACAATTGGTGTGGATGTGTTGGCACTTTTAGTTTCAGTGAGTTTTTGTTCAGGGTGTAGAACCATGAGAAAATGTACTTCCTCCTCTGAGCAGCTACAATGAAAGGGTTGCATCTTTTTAAGGATTACAGGCTGGATGTGGGTGTGTTCAGCTGTCAAAGATGTCATTAATGTGTAAAAAGGGAGAAATGGGGGATGAGGTGTTGACCAAAGGAGTCATCTTTGAGGGGCTACCTCCGAGTTGTTCGTTTAGGTATATTTATTACGTACTTTAACGTAAATGAATGAACAGTTCAACCCCCACTCACAGTATCTCTGAGACAGCAAAATATGAATAATATGCATAAAAATGTTATGTTAAATATATTACATTTTGGCCACTTTAACAGGGTGTCAGTACGATCTTTTTTATTTTGGAACGAACCTCAGGCGGTGCTGCTTGGATACTACTAAGCCCCACTTTGACCAGTGTATTGTAGATCCCAACAAACAAAAATTCACATCCATTCAATCCAATTGTGGAGGCAACTCTTACCAGAATACCACCATCTTAATTCCAAAAGACAGTCTTTCCATCATGTCCTAAGTCTGCACATGTATCCAGCTGATGATGCACAATGCCCGAATGGACCTGACAGTGATTGAACAGAGTCCCAAGCCTGTCGTCTTTCCCATCCCACCCCATTCTCTTTTCCACATTGCTTCCTGTCTCTCTCTACTCTACTCTCTGTTAATTGAAAAAAAAAAATCTATAAAGTGTACAGCTACAAAAACAATTCAGACCCAAATCTCAGCCAAGCTAATAACCCATAATGATCTTTGACCAAGTCTTCTGTGGCAAACCTAAAAATGCCACCACCTCTGCCAGACTTGGGCCAAGCTTGACCGACATACTGTATGCCTATGCCAGACAAAATGCAAGATGTGCTGGACAAATGCCAAGCATTGGGCCAAAATTGTTCTCTCAACACTTATCTTGGAAGGCATACTGGCTCCTCTCTGTGTGGAGGAGTAGTGGCTCTACTCCAGGTTCATCTCACTAGCCCAAAGCGAGTGCATCACTAACCTGCAGAGGAAACTCATTTCAGTCTTTTCTTTCCAAGACTTTATTGTTTCTGTTTGAGCTAAAGAGAGTAGTAAAGTAGAACGACTGATGAATCAAGAGATTTGCTCGTTAACTAAGCTCTTTTCATCATTACAGATCTGGCAAACGTTGTACATATCCCATGCTCTATCCTTCCCACTCATGAATAAGACCCCAAGGTACTTGAACCCTTCCACTTGAGGCAGGATCTTTCCACCAATCTGAAAAGAGCAAGACACCTTTTTCTGGTCATGAACCATAACCTCAAACTTGGTCTTCACCGTTGCTTCTCGCTGCAAACCACCCCCGTACCTATACAATAGAGCCAAAACCATCTTCAAATAGCAGAAAAGTTTTTAAATTGGTGAAGTTATGACCTACTTGTTGACAATGAATGGCCTCTCTATTCAATGTCAACAGGGAGTTGGATTTGCTAAAGAAACCTTTTTTTTTTTGCTTCATTAGCTATCACACTCTTACCTTGAGTCAAGGTGGTGGGTATGTGTGTGATTCATGCAGAGCTCTATCTGTGGGCAGGAACTGATCTTGTCTGCCTGAGCTGTAACAGAAGAAGACGGAACCTTGGGTCTTGCTCAATTAAGGTCTGAGGAGGATGTGTCAGGGCCAGACATGTTCCTCTTAACCCACACAATCCAACAGCAGCTAAAACACGAGCCGTCGGTGTGCCACATCTGGTTTGCAAGCTCAGAGTCTGTGGCCAGAGGCTCCATCTCTCAATATACAGATGATGATCTTACAGTTGAATGACGGAATGCCAGGTCAAGTGCTTGTAAATCACGAAACACGGAGAGAACCATCAGGTTCGCGTGTTTTACAAGCTAAGTAAACCGATTGATTTATGTTCCCTATATCTGGAGATTTAATCATCTTTGAGAATCTTGCAAACTTTGTCAGCAACAATGAAATATCTTACAAGTATTTGCAGAATAATTTGACTTCTGTAGATTACATTTTTATAAGTCGTTGTTGCCAAATGGGAAATGGTAATGGGAAGACATAAGATAAAATTGTCTGGAAAAAAAATGGAATTTGAAAGTGCTCTATTTTAATTAAAAATATTACCTCTAAAAAGGTTTCTTTTGTGTTCTCTGTTTAGTCTTATTTCCCCTGATCACCAGCACCTGTGTTTCTCTCATTAATGGTTTTCACCTACACCTGTAGACTCCCTTGTTAGCCCATTTATACAGTGTTCTCCATTCTCAAGCTGTGTCTTAATCTAGGTTCTGAATCGTTTTAGGCTTAGGATCCTCCAAATGCTACATCAACTGTTGGTAAATGGAATGATCTGGTTTCATTCTGACCACAGAGTTTCTGCTTCTTACTTCCTACAACAAAATGACATGTACCAACATTAACATAAAGCACATCCCATTCAGGTGGTAATAAAACCTGAAATAATACTTTTACTTACAATTAAAAACAAATTCAAATGTATTTGCTTCCTGCTTTGTGTTCTGCTTTTCTGTTGAAAAAATGCACAAAACACCTTGAGATTACTAAGGCCACAAAGGATTGTAGCCATGCACCCTCTGAATTTAGGGACGCATTTGAAAGATCTTTCGATTTCTGGTAAAATGGGACAGTCTTTGTGGAGCGTTGTGACATACGCAGTCTTGATACCCACCCTGGGAAGAATGCAGAACCTGGATTTAGGCACAGATTCAGTCAAATTGTTCACATCACTGTGAACCTCCAGATCCCGTTGTGGATTACTCACCATGTTTCTTTGGCCTCCTTATTGTCTTTGTATCCTCAATCTCCAAGTCTCTCAAGATTTAACAGAAAATGTGGCTTTATTTAGCTTAAACACTGAGGCTAATAGCTAAATACTATGCTGCATTGAGGATAAAGGGAGGCCAAGTAGTGGGGGAAGGTGAAATATAAAGGTTCTTCAAAGAGCAAAGGCGCTCATTGAGATTCAAAATCAGAAAAGAGAGCAAACTTAATTTTAAGAGCTTGTATACATTCCTGGTTGTGGTGTAACTTCCTGTTTGTGATGTAACTTCCTGTTCTATCTTATCTGTTACCCAGACAATAGATTAATCACATTGTGTCAAATACTAAAGTGGAATTGAAGGTGACTAAATTGTACAATCATGAAAACAAAAAGATTTTTTTATTTACTTTTCGCCCTATCCTGTAATATCAAGCTAGGTCACAAGATGGATTACATTTGCCTAGCAACTCATTAGCAACAAGTGAAAGACAAGCAAGCAACTTTGCGACTGCATATTACACTGAAATATCTTGCAAACCAAAGGCTAACCACAAAGAAATACACTTTAGAAACTCTGAACAATATGGCCACATCCAAAAAGCACTCAGAAAGCCTTTGGAATAGACGTGACATAACAACTAGATTACACCAGGCTTAGAACGACTCTGACCGCCTTAGCAAGCTCATAAAACATAGAGTACAGTGCCTTAGCACCACTCTGGTAATACAGTACCATCCACTTCCAAACATTGAAGGCAGTCTTGCTTTTTCTAGAAAAAGAACTAAAACCTGGTGAGGTTTATGCTACCAGACAATAAACATTTTCCCCATGTGCCAATCATTTCATCAATGCAATTGTATGTTGGAGTTATATAAAGAGGCATTGAAACAATGTGCTACTCGTGTGAGAGCGAGAACTGCAAGCCTTCACCCTCACTGGAACACATTTCCTTTTATGTGCGATTGTAATAAGCCGTGCTTGTTATCTCCAAATTCGCACTCGATTTTCATCTTTCTTAACTACACCTCATTTCCATGAGAGCACAAGTGTAGTATGTTGCAGAAATCCATAGTCTCCCACGGCAGACCGTGAGTCAGTCAGCTCAGCGTGAAGCACAGCAGTGCAGTGGATTGTTATGGTTTGCAGTGGGTGGATAAGGGTCATACAGAAGTGTGGTGGGGGCAGGAAACAGGTGTCAGAAATGACGCAGTGAATGAGAGTACTTCAGAAGAACACATGCTCACTCACTTACAAACAGCAACCGATGGTCCTATCTTCTAGCTGTCCGGTATTTTCCTAAAAGGTAAACATCAGCATTAGTCAATCCCCTCCCCACGCATGTACTGTAAACACGTTCGAGGGTTGAACAAAGACGAATCCTTAGTTAAACTTTACAAACAGCAGCTGACGTTTTCAGGCCAGTTCCTTGTGATATACCAAACCGAATCTCAGAACAGCTTTTTTCTTCAGTCCATTGATGAACTGAAAGATTTGGAGATTCTAGATTTTGGTTGCATCCAGAAAAATATCTTTTAAAGAGACTGTGGCACGGTTGTACAGGGGGTAATACTGTGGCCATTCAGTGAGAAGGTTCTACGCTTGCCGGTGAACTTTCTGGGAAGAGTTTGCATGTTATTGCCAAATCTAAATTCCCCTTGGGTGTGAAAGTCAATGAGAATTTTGCCTTGTGATTGGCGACCCATCCAGGGTGTTTCCCCGAAGTGAACTGGTGAAGTTCAGTAGCAGACCCCCGGTACCCTGAAAGGAAACAAGTGTGAAAAAAATGGATGGATGGACCCACTACCCTTCCAATACTGACCAAACTGATGTTGCTGGTAAGTGCTAATATTAATATTTCACCAAAAAAATACAAAGACAAAAACACTTTTCAGGTGTGAAATTTTTCAATACCAAGCAGGACTTAGAGGCACAGGATTCAGGATGTGGAGCAGGGAGCCTTGACAGAACGTGTATCGATCAACTGAGTTTTCAACTTTACATGAAGCCATGACGTTAGTGCAAGTGTAAGTGTCTGCACACACTCCAAGTTTTCGGTTTTCTAGCATTTAACCACATTTGCCATTTATTCCAACCTCTGCCTCTTGGTCTTGGTCCTGTAAATGGGTCATATTGCATCTACAGTTCAACACGCAGTAATACTAAACATACATTTCGATTTGTTTACCAGAGTAACACACATTGCTTTCACTGATTGGTGACTACAAATATTTCAAAACAGGGAGAGATCTTTTTGGTGTGGGGTCATATTTGGTTCGGTGAATTTGAATGTAAACATTGGCTCCCACCCTCCCGCCTTGGTGGAGTGGACAGTGCGCCATGAAACACTTGCAGTAGTGCAGGGCGACGTGGGTTTGAATCCTGAACCAACAGTAATTTTCGGGCCTTTCCCATTCTTTCTTCCTGTCAACAAACTGTACCATCGGTTTAATTAAGAGAAAAAATGCCCCCAAAATAATCTTTACAAACAGAACAGAGTGGAGAGGCACAGTGTGTGCTATGTCACAAGCTTTTTCTGATTTCCAATCTTCACGTGACCTTCCAGTTAGCTCAGGAACAGAACAGTACGTAGAGATTTTCACAGAAATGATTTCCATGACTGAGCAGCTGCATCCTAGATATAAATCACCAAGGACAGAGGAAGAGGTTAGCTGCAGTGGTGTCAAGCAACTGGACCAAGTACCAGAGATATGTTCTCTGGAACACTGCTGAAGATCCGGCTGTCTGAAATATGAGTCTGGGTTTGATAGTTGCTAGTAGAGTGGTACTTGCACTCAGTTTTGCCAACAGGGGGGGGTTTGGAAGAGGGTGTGGATGTTAGGGTTAGATATTTCAAATGCTCCTAACTATATGAGAAAATGTAAAGTGATGCCTCAGTCCTGTTTCATCATGACCACATGGTCTATAAAAATGAGGATGAGTGATATTGTCATGGAAGAACTTGACTGATCTGCACAGAGTCCTGACCTCAGGGATTAATAAGATTGAAAACACCAAGCCAGTTTTTGTCCAACATTAGTGATCCTCACAATTATGCTTCATGAAGAATTGCAAATGGTCCCATGGTAGACTCGGTGCATCGGATGTGTACACACGGTTGCGCAGGGTGACTTGGGTTTGAATCTAGAACATGTTATCAGTTCCCTCCCAATCTCTCTTCCATTTTCTAAAGGCAAAACACTCAAAAACTTAATTTAAATAAACTTTCCCATAAATAAACTGCAAAACCCAGAGAAAAACCTTCCAAGAGTTGAACCTGTTATAGATGCAAATTATACAGTTTAATAATTGGATGTCACTTAACTCGTGTGTCACATGGTCTTTCTTTGATTGAATGCTTTGATTATTGATGACAAAGACTGAAATAGCAGTTACACAAATAAAAACATATTTCGGTTGGACTATATTTGGGTGGGTGGAGGAATAAAATGCGTTTTGGCTGAAGGTTGATTTAGGTATTTTTGGTGGTCAACTCATGCTTCCATTATCAGTGAACTTCCGATTTTCCTGTTTGTGTGGGCTGTCCAGGTTATTTTCCTTCTGTGCGTCTAACAGGAAGAGTTGAATGGGGGTGGTACTCTCTCTCTCTCTCTCTCTCTCTCTCGCTCACTCTCCCTGTGACTCATCGAGCAACCACCATGCACTCAAAAGCACACCATGCTGTTCAGTTTTTCTGAGCTACAATAGAAATCACAATCTCTCTCTCTCTTTCTCTCACTCACTCTGGCATGTCCTCACTCTCTGTCTTTCACAAAGGCTTATGGACTGGCTGTTCTTTTCATTATTACACAGACATGAAAACCAGCTTTTCTTGCCAGAACCTAATTCTTGTATAGTGTCAGTATTCCACATTCTATTTTGATGTCAGGCTGCTTTTGAGGTTCATAGTTTGAACCCTTTCCCCCCAAAGATCCTTTGAGGACACAACATAACATTTTATCAGTGGGTTGTCATGCGTCTTGCTAAACTTGGTATTGTGTTGAAAGTGATCACCCATTCATTTTCTTTAGCCGCTTACTCCTTTCTTCTCAGGGTCACAGGTTCTCCAGCGCACTTTGGACACACCCCGGAGAGGTCACCAGTGCATCACAGGGCAACACACACATTCACTCTTAAGGGAAGTTCATTAAGAGAATTCAACAAACCTGACACATGCTTATGAAAATTGAGTACATGGAGGAAATCCACGCAAGCACGGGGAGAACATGCCAACTCCTCTGAGGAAGGCCATTGGTTCATCTCGAACCAACAACCTTCTTGGTGAAAGGCTGTGCTACTCACTGCACAACGGTGGTTTTAATTTTAAAGATAAAAATCTAGGCTAGGCTTTGGGTAAATGTTGCTAAATTTACATGTCGGTCTTTGAAACAGCCGGTCATTTTTTATTGATTTAGGGCTCTATTGGCGTTACAGAACTGGGATTCTCTGGTTTAAATAAGCTCCCGGTGAAACATACTCGATGACATTCATTAAAACATTACCTACCATTCATTTGTTTTCTTTAAAGGCATGTTCCTTTTCAGGGTCACAGGGGTCTCTCCAGCAAAACCCTGTCAGGTCGCCACTCCTCAGAAATCAACATGCATTCACTCTATGAAGGGGCTTTTACAGTATTCAATTAACCTGACGCATGTTTTGGGAATTGTAGGGGAGTACCTGGAGGAAGCGCACGCAAGACTGCGAAAACATGCACCAACCTTTACACTGAAAGGCCACAGTGCAACCCACTGTGCTGTCCTAAGAGATTACATTATATTGTTGCATTATTATCCCAACAAATCATGTTTGGACATGCTACATCTATACTTTTGCCAACATGTGATCATACTACTTGCATCAGTTGTGTCTCATTCCTCCCATTGAATAATTCTCCCGTCCGTGTTCATGTTATACACGTTTCAGATTCTCACTGGAAGTCACAGGTCATCCAATGTGGCCTCTTCACATATTTGTACTGTGTTTCCACCGAATGCTTTGCAAGTATATCCATTTCAAACTGGCATAAAACCTACCTGAATTTTAAATTATGCAGAGATTTGTTGGATTGGGTCTGAAAATGCATTCTGCAAACAGCATGCATTGTTACCAGATGAGAAGTGACTCAAACATTCATTAGAGTCGATCAACAACCTTATAACAACTAACCATTTCCAATCTAGACATGCCTAAACCTCCATGATTCAGCTCTATTTGTGGTCGAGGAAAGAGACATGTTCAAAGCAGTCTGCTTCTCAAAATTCTAATCATCATCTGTTTTTATTATGTGTGTGTTTGGATATCATTTTAAATTACATTAAATGGTTGAAAACAGAAGCGGATGAGCAGGTGAAGTGATAAAGAGGAGATTTGCGCAGTGGCCTGAGCATCAGACTGTGGTTTACTGAGGAGAATACTAATGTGATCTTGTGAGGATCTATGAGCATTTTTTCTACACAGCTGTGATTGGTTCGTCACTCTAATACTGATTCACCATTCCTTTCCTGGAGTCATCCACCTCATCATAATGACGGCAGACTCCACGGCAACCAGCAATTTTAGCAAGTGAGAAAGTCAAATGTGGATATTTAATTAGAATACATTTTTCATCTGCTTCTGATTGACTTTGGTGTGAAAATAGGTGGAATAATTAATTGGAACTTTCAAAGGTGACCTTACATTTAGCTCTCTGAAAAGAGATGAAAGGAAGTAAATGATCTCACAGGAAGGAGAGAGAGAAGGAGGACTGGACTGTTTGTTCTTTGGTCTGTAACTGTTACTGAAATCTCACCACTCCATTTGTTTGACTGTCAAACTCACTGCTTCGAAAAGGGAGGAGGTGTGTCTGAGTTGCTCTTCCTGAAGGAAATACCAGTGCTAATGAGGCAGCAAAGGAAAATAATTAAAGTTTTCAAGGAAGTTTAGGTTTAAGCCTGTGGTTCAGCTTTACTGACTTCTTCAGAGGGATGCCACAATCGTACGCGTCATTACTGTCTTCTGCACACAAGAGACAACCTTCCTAAGTAGTTGTAAATTATGAAGAAGATCATTTTTCAATTTGCAACATGATTTAAATTTGGATCTGTCAGTTTGACAGCTTGATAATTAAGATAATGGTGTATAAAGTGCACTTTTCATAGCTGTTCAAGTTAAACAAAGAAAACTTTCATGATAAATATAATTAAACACATGCAAAAGTAGATATAGCTCGGTTTTTAGTTAGTTTTTTTTTCTTGGTAAAAGTGCAACAAATACTGGGAGAAACTACACTTAGTCCAACATTGGAAATATTCTAGATTTTATTTTAAAATAAGACTCCACTTTTTACTTCTAGGTCTAGTGAGAATTAAGGATTAGTATAATGTTAAATTGTGTAACCACAAAGCATGTCAAATATTAAACAATCCACACTTATTCAAGAGTATTTTTAATATACAAATTCCATAATAATTAGAGGATAAGATTTCAAGTCAGTTTCATGTAGTAGACAGTTTTGTTTTTTTCCCTATTTTGTGGAGGTTGCAGAAGCAGTTTAACAGATCTGAGTAGAGATGGAGTACTCTATCATGGAGTAGCCAATCATGGAGAATCAATGGAGTGTGAATTGAACACTTGACAATGAGGAACTGAGAAGTGAAGGAATATAAAAGGAAGTGCGTATGATGTTAGAAACCTGATGGGACACAGGTGTGGAGATAATTAGGTGAGTGTTTGGGGAAGACAAACTGTAGACAAACCGGAAACAGAATGGATTCTTCCCCATCTTAAAGAATTTTCATTCAAGTTCTTTTGGTATTTGTAATAAAATTACTTATTACAACATATATAAAACATGTTTAAAACAAATATACACATTTTTCAACTTAAAATCTACTTTTCTCTCAAGTGAGAGACACACAGATATTTCAAACTAGTGGAAAAGTGATGTTAGTGTAACAAGTTTTGGGAGGAGCAATTAGGGCATGTCACCAGTGTTCAAAGTAAAACCATCAACAAGTATCACTGTTAAAGCCAGTCCCGATTGACTATGTCCATGCATAATCATTCTTTCCTTCCGAAAAGTGGTTTTAACACTTTTAGCATAGCTTAGCATTTCTCTGACAAAATCTTTGAATGTTTGGAAATAAAATGCTACTGGTCTGATTGGATGCAATGATGTATGCTAAGGATCTAGATAGCAACTCAACAGGTTAAAACACTACTTATTGTCTTAAAGGAGATGGTGAATGAGCCCATGTGAAAAAAATCTGAAAATAAATGTAACGACAGATCATCTCTGCCTCCAATCCAGCATCATGTAAGTCCGTGAAATCATTACCCTTGCTTTCTGTCACACAATAATCATGCATAAGGGCAGTATCTCATGCATCAGTCAGTGTGAGATGATGAAGATGTCATGGTTTTCATCCTCTCGAAGTATTTTACTCAGAGGCAAGGGTCGCGTTGAACAGATGATTTCCTGGCTTCAGATATTCATCCCTGTGCAATTATATGTATTAGAGGGAAAGTCAACGGGACATATTTACTTATCAAAGACCAAGCATGGAATAATGCACAACTAAGTTTAATTTCAGACTTAATAAGAAAGGTTTTGGCTGTAGTAAACTGAGAATCATTTTAATCAATTCAATCATTTTAGGTTTGTTTTGTCCTGATTTGTTCATTAAATACACAGTACAAAAAGACAGCTTAGATATCACAGCTGAGCACACATTCATCCAGACTTTGTTCCCCTTAAGCTCATCCCCTCCCACATACAACACCATGATCAATCCTCACAATCCTTTTTAGAACCATAGCAAATAAAAAATACTGCTGTCAGAAATTGCTCTATGGCTAGTTGCATGTTCCTTGTTAGCACATCTCTTTGAAAAAGCTGCACTTGGATCTCCATATCCAGACCCAATCTGTAAGGTAAGAAGATACAGAAAAAAACAACTAAAATTCCATAAAAGAGAATGAAAAATAGGTAATAAATGAAAAACTTTGCTTTCAATCAAAATGAGCTTTAAAGTGGTGACCTTTTCATGCTGGAATTGCTGTAGAATGAATATTGTAGTCGTCCAATTAAAGCTAACCAACAGAGTAAATTATGAATTCGAGGATGAAAACTTTTATCTGTCCAGAATCCAGTGTCCTCAGTAGCGTCACAGCGATCAATCAAAAGCACTTCAACTAATGTAAACTGGTCCGTGGGAAGCACAACTAATAAATATTTACATACATTCAATGGTCCAATCTAGAGAAGAAAACACCACACCAGGTGTTTTACTCCCCTGGAGATAGCTAAACTCAGCAAAGCATTTACTCTCCCATGTGATGGCTTTTGAGCAGGACAGGACACGGTTAAAAAAAATCCATTTGCTTCTGTTAAAAGCTCATCCACGACCTCCTCAGTTGTCAGATCTACAGTTCACACACTCTGACTCCACCATATTAATCTGGTACAACTACTATCTGCTATCCGCCCCCATTTCCTGTTCCTTGGACAATGTTGATTGTTGAGTGACTGAACAATTGTACCCTAATATTTCTGTTTGCATACTAATAAATATTGTAAATTAATCCTGTGTATATTTCATAATCCCCTGTTAATTCCTCCAGCCAACTGTGGCAACATCTAATAATATTATATCTTGACAGTTCCTCGCTTTGCATCCTTCTTTTATAATCGACTGCAGTTAAACCTTGATTCAGTGTTTTTTAAAGGAAATGCTCCTCTTGAATACAAATGTGCTGTTTTCAGAAGAAGGTGCAAGAAGCTGAGCCGCTGGGTGCAAGACAAAGCCTCTGTTTCCCTAATGTTCAGAATCTAAGCTGTTTTGAGTATGAGGACAGAAGCTAGCCTAGGGAATAAAATGTTCAGAGGGTAGTAATTGATGTTCAAGCAGGACAGCACTCGATGCATCGTGTTCTGGAGAACAATGTCTTGGTTGAATCGTTCGTAATTGAGTGTATGTTTTAAATAGAGCACATCCAGATCCATAGAGTCTTTGGATTTAATGAAATTGAAATAAAACATATATATATATATATATATATATTTCATAATATTATCATTACTCATTTACCACTGATAACAAAAATCGTATACAGTACTTGTTGCAATGGTTTTAAGCAGGTGTGAAAAATGCTGTAAACAAGGATTTGTGTAAAAATATATAAAAGGTGACTGTTCATTTTTGTACATTTGTAAAATGATTAGTACTGTAAATATTATATATCTCTTTGACTGTAATATAAATTACACAAGTGCTTTAAAGAAAGTTATCACCCCCTAACATCATTTTTTTTTAATTCTGGGACTCATGGAGTTATATAACAACTGTTGCTGGTCCTCATAGTTTGCTGACAAGGACAGGATTTCAAAGAAACATTTCTTTATATAACGATAAAGTTGTGTTGAAATGTAGTGCTTTTATAGCACTTTTTGTTTAGTTTTTTTCTCTAATTTGACGGATGGCAGATTTTCACATTGTCTTCCTGCCATGTGCAGCACTGCAGCTGGTTCCTGTTTGCCGTGCTGTCATTCAAACATTAAAGGTCAAGTTCACATGCACTTTTTTATTAGTCAGTGTGGTGAAACCATTTAAAAAAATAAATAAATATTATGTAAATCTACCCCCATATGTTTTTCCTGAGGTAGTGCCTATGGTAAACATAAGGGTGGCTAAGGAGGGGTCACTGACAGTTCCTAAAAATTGATTGCTAGGGTTAACAGTTTGGCTGCTAGGGGCCACGATGTTTTGTGTTGAAGACATTTTGCTGCCGTTTCCCATGTATTTTCAATCATGAATTTCCCAGAATTCCTTTAGTGGTACCAATATGAAAAGATATAGCAACTCGAGTCAAAACAGTTTGGATATCTTGACAAAGTTTGTTGGCTTTAGCTCGAGCGATCTAGGAAGAGATGTGTTTGGAATGTGAAAGATGAATAACGATATGTTGGCTTTGATGAGCCAAAATAATTATTAGAAATGGGTGTATCATGAGAACGATACCTATCATTTACTTCTGATCAGAATACGTTGCACACCAAAACTTTGTGTTTATCCCAGTGCACAGGCAAAAGCAAACTGAGAGAAAAAGAAGTTAAGCTCGGTGCCGCTGAGTCAGAGCTGAATTAGACGTAGATTGTTGTGTGAGAGAGAGACAAGTGTCAACTTGAGAGGAAGTGCCAATGAGAAACACGTGTGATTCGTCATGCATCATTCAGCACTTAAACTTGAAATTTAGTACAGAGCACAATTGCAAACTAAACTATCAAATGATCCTTTTGTTTTAAACGGGAATAAATGGAGAGTCTGGAACCATGCAGTTTAATGTGTATCAAACACAGATGCTTAAATAAATTTTTAAAAAATCAATGTCAATAAAAACTGACGTTCTGTGATCTACTACCACAGATTCTTTTCCCAGCAAAGGTCTCTCACCCAGATAACCGTTTTGTGATTACAGGCAAAGGGTGTTCCCAAACTCTATCCTGTTTCCCTTTTTTCTATTTCACATCATTGTTTGCAGAAGCAACCAGTTATACTGGATGGTCAGGAGGTCTCACCGCAGCCTGCCCCTCTTTTCCCAGCGCTTGGAACATTGCTTTGCAGGACTGACCTCACCCATTGTTCCAGCGCACCCTCGCACACTCAAACTTTTGAAACAAAGGTGTCGTCCTAGTTTTCCTTCCTAGCTTAACAGCAGACCACTGAAACCTGCACGGGGTCCAGTGTAATTTATAGCACTGTTTGACACATGAACACATGACTTTATCAGTCTCTTAGATGAATTGGTCGTATTATAATATTCATAAAATATGTCCGATTATAGTTGTTTATGTACAATTTTAGGTTTTGCACCAGTTCCTGCTGCACAAACGCAATACTTTTGCCATTTTTGGTAGCTAGTTATAAAACACTGCTATGAAAAGAATGAAAAGCACTCACTGCATTGTTTAAAGCTGCAGTAACTCACCTGAGGGATGGTAAACTACTCGAGTTCCTCTAGATTCCTATCGTTCTGAACAATGCACATGAATCATTGCTGGGTTTGTGTTGAGTTTCATCTGAACTGGAACTGCTGATCATTTTACTTCATTGGTTGTTAAACTTTCTTCTCACCCATCCATGTTTTCCTCTCATTTAATCAGAGGCTTAACTATATGCAAACACAGGGAGATGACATCAGTGCGTTAACGGCTTCCCCACGCTGTAAACAGAAAGTGTTGATGACTAACTGGTGAACGTACAGTTTCTCTTCAGTCACAGGTTGCTGTTTGGTGCTTTCTCGGGACATTCCCACATTTGACAAGCCACAGCAGGAACACAGATGGCTGAACTTTATACATGTTTACTTCACTTGAGCAGCAAATTCATTCTTGTGTAATTGTTAACTATTGATATAACTCAAAGTTAATATAGTTGTAGTATTTTCTGAGTGGAGACTTGTCGCAATCGCCCAGTGTGAGCTGGAATCAAAGAAAAGAAGACAGGGGTATTGTAAGAAATGATAGGGATTAGAAAGCACCTAAATAAATGAACAATTTCTTTGAAAGTAAAGTTTGAAACTTTAGAGTGGAAGAATTAAAGTTTTTTTTACTGTCTGAAAATTCAGGCAAAGTTGTTGTTGAGAATCTTGATAAACTATAAAGATGTACATATGAATCGACAAACCTCTAGAGAAGGAGCTGTGCAGCTCAGAACGTGATCCAGACGTTTCCAAAGACCGTTCTGGCTCAAGAGTTCAATTGACTGTTTTAAATGTTTGAAAAGTTCAACATTCAATGAATGGATGGATGAATGGATGGATGGGTGAGTGAGTCGATTGAATGGGTGGGTTAGATGGATGGATTAATGAATGGATGGATGGGTGGGTTGAATTAGTGGATGGTGAATGGATGGATGGGTGGATGGATGGAAGGATTGTTGGTTGGATGAATTGATGATTCATTGTAATGTTTAGATCATTACTTTGTTTCAAGACTCAATATTTTCACGAAATGTGTTTTTGAACCATTTGGCTCATTTGAAATGAATGGAGAACATGCTTTTAGCTTCATCCGGAAGAATTAACATGCGCATTTATAAAGCCCAGGTGACGTATAAGAACCTTTTAAAATATTAACCTCTTTCAAATGCATCAGCATAAATACACACATTTTTAGAGGTAATTTGAGTGCGAAGCTGCCTTTGCATAAAGTTATGAAAGAACTGAGCCACAAACATCTTATTGGAGCATGGTCTTCGGATTGTTGAAAATAGGAGCACATTTCATTTAGGTGAGTTTGTTTGTGCTAGCTGCCTCCAGTTTCTTGCAAAGCTCATAGATGAGTTTGAAGAACTCCAAATTTCAAGAGTGAATCCAAGAGTAAATGTTGAAAAAATAATGGTGGAAAGCAAAGGGCATGGAGACCCCATAACCCCAATCTTGGTTGATGTGTCCCACAAGATGAAGACTGTTTTTAAAGTGATCTCTTCCTCAAAGCAGCAAAAAAAGCAGCTTTAATTGCAATCAGGGGTACACCTAGACTCCCAGAATTTATTGATTTAAACTGGTACAGAGCGTACAAATAAGACTTCCTACACCTACACAGACAGTTCAAACATAACTGATCCGGTCGGCTTTATCCAGCAGGGCTGTGATTCATACGGCTGGTAGAGAGCAGCCATGTGGACTCTGAGACACTAAACACTAACTTCATCATGGATCTGATCTCTATGGAGACAACAGGGAGATTCACCGGCCCACGTCTTCTCTGATTCTTCAAAGATTCAGATGAACAATCCAATAACCCCCAGCAGGATTCTGTTGATAATGCCATCCTTTGTTAACACGTGAAAACGCACAACCCTTGCAGCTGATTGGATGCTGAGGGCTGGCTTTCTGAAGCATTTCTGAAAAATCTGCAGGAAAACTATAAAACTAAAAAGACTTTCTGTCCACCAACTTGACATCACAAGCTCTGCATCCCTGCATTCTATGAATACCCACAGGCTTTTCACAAAACAATTACATTATACCTAATGAAAAATGGAAGCCCTCAGTGATATTTTTTTTTTTTTAATTTTAATAATGCATTTTGGCTAATTAGATTCTAGGAGAGTGCAGAAATCTGCTTTTGTGATCGGGCTTGTTTGCAGATTGAAGAAAGGATGTGGGTGTTCCTATTATGCAGTAATTGCCACACACACAGAAGTCTCATCTGGAAGGGAAGTAAACGAAGTGGGAAGCATCTGCTGAGAAGATCTGTGGCATCCTTCCTCAGTGGTCCGGGAAACCATGGAACGGAAACCTGGAGGAAGTTCCCTATGTGACAAAGTCTAAAGACGTCACACCCAAAACCCATACATTTCTACAGTATGTGCATGCACATCTACGCTTTCATGTTGGCTTGGTGATTAGGCATCATTTAAAAGGCTCAAATGTTTACACCGAAGCTCTCTCCAGACCATCCCATCCATCAGTACGATGGGTTTACAGTATTGGAAGGATAAAGCATAAGGAACTGTCAAACAGGAAGCAAGTGACAATCTGTTGATGTTGTCTAGGTTTGAGGCAGACTCTATTTTAAGCTCAGAGAGCTGAGCGTGAGGACTTCAAATCAGTGTTGCGTCATCTTGACATGAGAAAGTGCAGTAAAACTGTGTTATTGAAACCTCACTTCCTTTCATCAGCTGAGAGTATGAACGATTTGTGATTGAACAAGATTGTTACATCAACAAAAGGTTGTTATATACTGCGTCATATCAAAAGCACTTTACGAATTCTACTGGTAAATTTAGTTATTTTCTGTATACATTTTAGTAATCACACTTTGAAAGAATGGGTAATTCTGGGCAATTCAGTTTAGGGTGTGGGTTTCGATGAAGACAGATTTCTGATTCAAATTTGATTTGATTCTCTATATTTAGCATGAATTTTATATAAATAAAAGCGGTGTAATAATAAATTGTGGCATAATACATCACAATACAAAAATCATACATTTGGGATATATCATCTAGGAGCTACAATACACTAAATTGTTTTTTTTTTTTTACTTAAAAAACACAAAACTTAAGGTCAACCTTAAAAATAGTGTAATAGTATAATAAAGCTTATGTTGTAATTTCAAAATCGAATCGTATCATGAGCAGAGTGAATCAAGAACATAGATGATGCTAATCATTTCATACGCTATATTTCATAGGAAGCCAACACGTATTAAACACTTATAAAC
Source organism: Danionella cerebrum (assembly GCA_007224835.1). Taxonomy (NCBI): domain Eukaryota; kingdom Metazoa; phylum Chordata; class Actinopteri; order Cypriniformes; family Danionidae; genus Danionella; species Danionella cerebrum. The sequence goes on along the minus strand of SRMA01026017.1, from coordinate 168,192 downwards.
CATCTGTAGATCATTGACAAATGTTTAGGACTAACCAGACTAAAGACGTTCAAGTTTCAGCAATATAAATTTATTTTCTGCTGAAAGTTAACAGCTCCTTTACAAGCACAAGATAAAAACAAACAAAATGAGAGGAAACGTGCACAAAGACTAGCAATTAGTGTCTAAAGCCGGTGAGAGAAGCGTGGTTCTAAAATAAAGGCCTCCTGGTTCTCACGGGTAAGGGAGGGCACTCTCTATATTTAGTGTGTCTGTAGCAACAATATTTATGTTTTCATGGCTGATAAAGAAGCACTGCTTGAGGCAGCATGTAATGTTTTCTGAAGTGTATGTGAATGGTCTCTATAGAATTAAGTCTATAGTAATCCAAAAATGAAGAAAGACTCGTTTTCTGGGTAACCTGCCTTCATTAATTTACTATGCTGCATTGTTTTTTTCAACTATGCTGAAATTAACAACAACATACATTAAATACACATGACATTGTGCTAATATAGTCTGGGATAGATCAAAAAGGGCACATCAGGTCAGTTCCAGTGATCAGATGGTGAATAAAAGCAGTAAAAAGAGCTTAGGACACAATTAATTAAAGTGTTTGTTTTTTACTTTTTCTTTCACATTTCTGTTTTTTGTTTTCTAATTTTCTCAGTTATCAAAAAAAAAGAAGAATCTTCTGCATTGAAAATTTTGTATGAGGTTATAGCCTTTAAACGGAGGCTTGGCTGGTACTGCCACCATGTGGAATGATGCTGTTGTAGAAATTCACAAATGATTAGCTCTATGCTGCCATGATAAATTAGTCTCAAAAGATACAAAGTTGTTTGATTTCAGTTAATTAAAATCATTGGGGTCTCCATGACCCCAAAAAGGGAATAAGCGAGTTGGAAAATTAATGAATGAATGAACCCCTCTGTGTACCTTCAATGGAGTCGACGTTTTAAAATAAAGTTATCACCAACCAACACAGTACATACCACCACTAGCACTACTACTACTACCACCACCACCACCACCACCACTACTACTACTACTACTAATAATAATAATCCATAATTTACTTTTTTGATCGAATCTGTTCGAAAAGCGAGCCAAATCTTCGTTGCTGATTGGTTCCCTGTGTACATCCGGGCTCTGCAGCTCAGCCAACCTATGAGGCCGAAGACACCAGTATGGCGGAGGTAAGCTGGATAGCTGGAAAAACTATTCGGTTTTAGGGCTGTCGTTGTTATGATTCTGTGATTTAGTGCGATGTTTGGTTAAATATATGCGTTAAGTAGACACTTGTGTGTTTATGTAAGAATTTTAAATGTAAATAAGAGTTAAACCGGCGCTGGAAACGGGGTTCTCAATCGAAGAGGCCTCTGAATCTCATCGCCGTTAGCTCACTGGAAAGAATAAACAAAACTAGCAATCCTCGCTCGTAATTTTTACTTTATTAGGTAACACAGAGTGTTTTTCATTAACAAAATTTTTCCAATTTAAGCAACGTCACTTTTAAATAATTTCTTATACACGTAATGCTTGTTGGCGCTAAAGAAATGTTTGTTTATGCTAGGAGGGAAAATATGTTTTACGCTTTGGAGCGGATGACAGCATCCCTGTAACGACGAACAGCCTGTTTTCTGGCTTTTATAAATCTGTTTTTGTCCCGTGAGCAATTCAGAAGACTTCATATGATTACTGTGTTTAGAGATTTCATATTAAATATGCTTTTATGCTCTGTGTTTGCACGTTAAATCGGCCGCCGGCTCATATAGTTAAGTCATAGCAACTCATTGGTGTGCTGAAATGCATTTTTGTAATTGATAACATAGATTTTGAACAGCTTTATTTACCCCTTTTTCCTCTTGGCTTGGTTTCTTAGGCTTCCCTAGGGAGTTCGAGTCCTGGTATGTCTCTTTATCATTGAAATTTAATGGTAGAAAAGGTTTTAATGTTATTACTAGTAAAATATGAATTGCATCATATTTATATCTCATAAATTGTCAAAAATATCATTTTGTTTTGTTAATGCAATTTAAGTTAAATTAGTCAAAAATGTCAAATTGTTATCAATAATGTCAGTGTAATTATAATGCGTGCATTCTCGGTTCATAAGTAGTACTTTCGTGTCATTTGATGGCGTTAACTCAATTTCTTCATTTTCTAGTTGGCTCATTGTCTTCGGAGGATCATGACTTCGATCCAACTGCTGAGATGTTAATTCATGAGTATGACGATGAGAGAACTTTGGAGGAGGAAGAGTATTTGGAAGGAGAGAAGAATTTCAGTGCAGAACTGTCAGACTTGGAGAGGGTAAAGCACTTTTATGATTTTCCTCCAATAACCTTGACCATTAATGAAGCTGGCCTCTAATGAAGTTATAAAAGCAAATGATCAGTGTTTGGTTATTTATTTTTCTTTTAATCAAATGTGTACTATGATAATAAACCTTGAATGCTCATAAAAAACGTGTCTTTAATTGTATACAATGTATTCCTTTTGTAAAATGAGAGTTAAATTTGAACGAGAATATAAACGTTCACTGACATGTTTTAGGAGGGAAACATGCCGATCGAGGAGTTGTTGGCTATGTATCGGTATGATCCGTCGGCCAGCACAGGAGCTGGATCCAGCATTGACAGTTCTTCTGTGGAGCTTGCTGATGATCTGCCAGACATGACCCTGGATAAGGTAGTTCTTATGATGTGTGCTTTGATGTACATAATTGCCAAACTTGTCAAATACCATCACAAATTCTCTTCATTTTCAGGAGGAAATTGCAAAAGACCTCTTGTCTGGGGATTATGAGGAGGAGACCCAGTCATCTGCTGATGATCTGACCCCGTCTGTCACCTCACACGAGGCCACTGACTTCTTTCCTAGAACACTCAGATGTGAGTTTTTGTTTGTGTGTTTGCAAATGAATAACTTTTCATTTTCTATATGAATCTGAATTCTTTAAAAGAGAAGCATTGAGATTTTCTGACTCAGTAGTGCCAACTCCTCAGTAAGAAACGTTGCTCGATTATGTCGTCGCCTCATTTGCCTAAAACCCAAGTGATGTCCCTGCCCCCTACTGCTTTTTCAATGCATAAATCAAAAGTATTGTTTTTTAATTAAAATATAAGGAATATGATAGTCAATAATTTGATGGGTAACTTTAATTTAAGTTCTGTGATTTTATAATTCTGCATTTAAAGAATCACTGACTTTCTTAATGCCATTCCGGCTCTTCTCGTTATGTTATTCTCACTGGGGAGTTGTTTCATTGCCTTTTCTGAGGCAATCATGAAGAGATGTGGGGAAAGAATGTTTTTTGTGAGGTTTGGTCAATATCTGTCAATTTCACAGATATTAAGTGTCCATCGCTGGTCTCCAACATCTGTTGCATGGGCGTCAGTCTCTCATTGATGATGTCCAGTTTGGTTGGAGACCCCAGATTAAACACCCTAATACACCTATGTATCTTCTGCATGCAGTTTGAAGTGCAAGACCAGGATTATTAACAATGGGAGCGCGCCAGTTTATAATGAATTAATTTGTTGGGTTCAAAGAAACCATGTGGCATGGAGTGAAATGCAGTTCAACGAAACACCATCTAGTGTTCAGGAGAGGGTCTGTGCATTCATTCTTGAACACGAGAATTGACGAAGAGAGCTGACGATGCAACCACTGCAGTTCAGTCACTAAAGTTCTGCAGATGCCTAGGTGTGTAACAGCTTTGTCCACTGGGAGACCGGTCGGATGCCTTTAATAGTGTTAGAAGAGCCATTCAGCCAGAACGAACAAAATCGCTAGAACAAACTGGAAAGTCAATAGATTTTTTTTTAAAAGTTGCTAGACAGTCTGAAAAAAGGTGATAAATTTAGCAATAAAGTTGATAAGATTGCAAGTGTTTGACAGACAAAATGTAGACCCCAAGGAGTATCTGACCATTTAAAATGGTTCTTTGGTCCCCATCAAGTGTATTATATCATAAAATTGTATGCATTTTTATATTTTTTTTTTCCAGCAAATGCAAATGATGGTGACAAAGAATCTGAAGAGGAGGAGGATGGTGTGAGTAGTGAAGACAGTAGAAAGGTTTGTCTCATATAGTTAACCATGCATGTGTATCTGTGAATGTATCATAGGGCTGTGCAATTAATTACACTTTTTTTATTTTCAATTATGATTTTGAGTCTCAATGATCACAGAAATTGTGTAATTCAGTTGTTTGGGCCATGTTTGCTTTTTGTGACCCTTTTGGCCTGCCATAGCATTCTGATTCACGCACACACTGCACTCCCGCTCTTTCTGAAGCCAATTTCTCATAAAAAAATGTGTGTGTGGTATCTGATCCCATTTAAATATTAGTGCTAGCTAAGATAAAAAGAGCAGCCATTGAAGTACTTAGTTAGCAAAGAGCAGAAGAAAACTCACTGGAGGAAATATTGTCTCCTGCTTAGGTTCATCACTGAATTATGAGAATAGGCTGGTGTTTCTGGCTAAAAACCTTTAAGCTTTAGAGCATCAGCATATTAGATATTGTTAAAGCTACTGAAATATACCTTTGTAATGTAAAATGATTGACCATTTCCTTCAACTCTTAGGAGATAATGGTGGGATCGCAGTATCAAGCTGAAGTTCCCACGGGGCTCTGCCACTATGATGAGCGGGAAACCGGTGAGTGTATGGAATTAATGTAGTTTTGAATCCATTAACAAGATCTAAGTTTTTAACTTGGATTACGTTTAAAGTGTACAAGGAGGAGGATCAGCTGCTGTGGTGTCCTGGCGTCCTGTCCGAGTGTAAAGTCAAAGACTACCTCAAAGAAGCACTGTCACAGTCTGCAGATGACGATGCTCATGATTCCACATCTGAACAAATACGAGACAACGAACAGGTCGCCCTTTAGATGACCCCATTGTTTGAAATGATCGATGAATACTTTAACTAAAGCATTTCCTGTTGCTTTTTAGGCCTTGTTTGAGTTGTTGAAAAGCAATTATGACACTCACGAAGCTCTGATTGGATATCGCAGTAATGTAAAAACCTCAAAAGGTAACAGTTTGATAAACTGCAACAGTTTGATATATCTAGCACCAGCGTGAAATTGACGTCTGTGTTTGTTTTGATAGAAGAATCACAACCCTGGTCAGAAGAGGAATGCAGGAACTTTGAGCATGCGCTGCAGATTTACGAGAAAAATTTCCATCTCATTCAGAAACACAAGGCAGGTGGTTTTCTCCCAGTTGTTGCCTTTTCCCAGTGCTCATCAAAAGGAGCAGTCCTGAAAATATTGAGTGTTTTGGGGGGATTATCTTGGAAGGAAAGGGACTTTTGAAATGATTTTATTCTGCTAATTAATAATTTAAAATAACTGACTGTGCATGGAGGATCTTGCAACTATATCAATGAAAGAAGAAAATAAATACACATGGGTTTTTATATAGAAATGACATTTATTTAGTAATTTTAAATTTTCCATTTCTTTGTTCTTATGGTAACTATGTGGGTGGGGCTAACTCAAGCCTAAACTGGATTGGTTGTATGCAAATAAACCTTTGATTCTACTGTATCTGCACATTGGCATAAAAAGCCATAACTGAAATGTTGTTAGATCGATTGTTTCTGCCTGGCTGCCTCCTGTGACCAATCCAGGCTTAGGCTGAAGTTATCACGTATTTAGATTATGGACAAGGAAGTACATAAATAAGTGAATAAAAGGAAAAATTAATTAATAAATACACATGAGTTTTAAAAAGATTAATTACATTTATTTGTTTGTTTTCTGTTATTTTTGTATTGATTTATTTGTCTAAGTAATGCAATTATTTCTACATTTATTTATTAATATTCAGATAACTTGGTTAAACTAGTCAATAATGTTGGTTAATGCTACTATAATAATAATTTTCCTTTTTTAGGTTCAGTCAAGAACTGTAGCAGAGTGTGTGGCTTTTTATTACATGTGGAAAAAGTCCGAACGGTTCGACTACTTCGCTCAACAGAACCGATTCGGCAAGAAGAAGTACACCTGCTACCCTGGTGTGACGTAAGTTGTGTGGTGATTTATGAAACGACGTTGGAGTGGGCAACTTCTGTTGAGCCGTGTATGTTTCCTGTTCAGAGACCTGATGGATCGACTTGTAGATGAGGCAGAAGGTCTGGCGGTGGACGGCTCTTCTTCGGTGTGTTCAACCGGTGCAGGGGGGAGACTAGAGGCATCAGCCGAGCAGCAGCTGGAACTCCTCAACTCAATTACAGCTAGTGACCTCACAGGTCAGAAGTGTTTGGGGCATTAGTTACGTGTTTTAAACTAAAATCAAAAATACTTAGATAAAAGAAAAATTCAAAAAATCCTTCAAAAAGTAACAAGGTCAAAACGTTGTGAAAATTGTATTTAAAATTTCTCCAAAACAGGTGAAACCTTTCATAAAACTAAGCAGTTTTTGTTCCATTGTGCTTTGTTTTGAGCCAGAATTTGAAAAACACAAGCCTTATCACCGGTATTGTACTTCCAAGCGTTATCCCTTCTTTTTATCACTAGATGGCACTGATTTGTACATTATGATATTACCGATTTTCATTCAAGCACATCGATCTACATCACAGAGTTGAGTTAATCAATTTAAGCCCTAATTCTGGCATTGTTGTGACTTTCTTGGGATGGTCGTGGTAACGTGATTTGATTTGGTCTACATTTGTATTGAAAAGTAAAACGAAAATTTTTTATTTTTTTTTTAGCCCTCAGTAACAGCGTAGCAAGTGTGTGCTGCGGCCCACCAGAGATAAACTGCTTGGAATCTTCGTACTTCTCTCCGCTGGAGAGTTTACACCGCGCGACGCTGAGTCATGAAGATCAACTCGGCTATGGATCAAACGCAGATGGCGGCGCATTCAACTTGCTGGAGTCATCCTTTTACCGCTCAGACTGTGACAGACCCTCCAAGAGGCTCAAGTTGGGCCTCTCAGAACCCTTCATTAGTGACATGTCTGTCTCTAACCTAGACTTTGAAGGCAGGCGAGCACATCTCATCACAGGCACCACCATGGCGGTGTCCGTCACAGACTACAGCAGCTTGGGGAACAATGAAGCGAACAGTTTCATCAGCTCACATTCACGACACCATCAGCACACAGCGCTACAGTCTGACTGACTCCACTCTGCCATCCACACTTTTATCCGCTCACTGACTCATTAGTTTTTTTAAATTAAAAAATATCTATATAAATATATATATATATACATGAATATACCTTTTGGTCTTATTTTTGTTTTGTAATATGACATCAGTGATGTCTTTACTGTACAGAGCTAAGAAATCTTGATTTCTCAAGAGTTTATATAGCCATTTATTTTTCTGGTCCTTTAGATATTTAATGTCCTTTTATGTTTTGGGTTCTTTACAGTTAAAACTAAATGCTGGAGCTTCTTTCTGTACACATCCCGCCAGTTTCACGTTACCCAAACTGCATTTTTTTATTATATAGATTCTGGTACTTTTGTGTGTGTTTACACCGTCCAGGAAATGTAGCATTTTATAAATCAGGATTTGGTGTTTTGTAATGAAAATAGTGATCGTTTTGGAGCAAAGGACTTGTATGTTTAAACAAAGAGCACTTCTGGTCAGTGATATGCTTCATATCTATTGGCTCTTTGCTATTTTTTTTCTTTTATATGTTAATATTTTTGTGTTGAAGAGATTTGGACCTTGTTTAGGTTTCATATTTAGATCAAAGTTTTAACAAACCTTCATCATCACTTAACTTTTACAGTATTCGCATATAGAACTGTACAAAAATTAGACAATGAAGTGTCAGCTTTGCTCCTGTGAAGCTCTTTAACTGCTACTCTACATTCACAGGTCATTTACTGGTGCTCTAAAGCTCCGTACCATTTGAACCAGTGTTATTTGTTTATTTCAGCTATGCATTTTGTTTTTGGTTGCTGCCAGGGGTACAAAGACCTGAATGTTTAAGATATTTGTTTGACGCACTTCTTTAATGTTTAGTTTTCTCATTTGTTGTATGTATAATGCAGACTGGACTCTTTTAACCCTGTGACACAATTCAAGTTGAAAACGTGAAAAACTACACGGCATAGCTTTTTGAAAACAACCTGGAGTCCTTTCTTCTGACTGCGACTCGCCTTTCCTATGATTTAGGAAATTCATGTTCTGTTTATAGCAATAATATGTAGATATTAACAGATTGTTTGTCTTTCAAAACCATACTTTATTTTCAGCTCTTTTTTTGTTCTCTGCATGCTATGTTTGTAATCAAGCAATTTATTGGAATGGAACTGATTCTGGGTGGTACATGCTTTAAGGACAGTTAAGCCTTATTTCATTTTATCCTTTTTGACCCCTGATACATAATGGCTGCTATTAGTAATGTGAAGAGTTGGTTTTTATTACATGCATTGCCTTTGCAATTAGAAGTCGAGTTGGAAGTCTTGTGCATCTACACAGTGAACGAGTAGCTAGTGGCATGTTTGGAAGCCAATGGAATCGATGGTCTGGGAAGCACTACACGTCTTACTTTGGTACAAAACTTTTATCATACACGGTGCTCAGAAATATGTTTTCATACTTTAGTTTGTGCTCTTGTTGTGTATTAGTACTTTTAAAACCGATGCCGCGAGCATCTGCTGAAGTACACTGAAAGTCGTTTTACCGCCATATTTTTTGACGAGCTAAAATACCTGAATGTACAGGTTGTTTTGACCTATAGTTATATCTTTAAAAGTATTGAAAAGGTTTGGTGGATGAATGTTTTCTGTATTTAATTTAGAAATTATTCTGTAAATGTACACCAACCATGGAGAGGAAGGATAATGTGAATAAAAACCAACACGTTGATCCATATATAGACAATCGTAACAAAGAATTATTCAGATATCTTTATTGTTTATATAAAATGTACATAGACTTGTATTGCTTTTTTTTGTTTCTCATTTTGTATTTTATGGGTTGTCGTAAAATGCTCCATGAATAAAGCCTTTGGAAACAAATGTGTGTATTGTTTATTTAGGGCTTGAGCACCAAAAGTGTGTAGAACCCTATTGTAAATGCTCAGAAAATTGTTTTGTGGCTTTTCACACATATTTTAGGGTCACCTCTATAGCGCCACCTAATGCATGTCAACTCGTAGTCACATGGGAATGAAATTCAACATTGCATTAAGACTTCAATACAAGGAAAATTGGCCACACTTCCAAAATCAACAAAAATTCCATTATTTTGCAAATTCCACTTTTGTATGTGTTGTACTTTAACAAAGTCTTCCCAACTCTTACCAGCTTTATTTTCAAGGCATAAGGGGTTGTTAAATTACAAAGCTTTTTTTTACTTTGTTAAACAGCGCACGAGGTGGCTGTCAAAATTTTGCCACTTACAGGAAGTTGTTAAGCCATGCAACGTGGGATAGGGTTCAAATTTGCCATGTCTAATCAAATCTATATAACAAGCCTCACCATCATCTATAGCGCCACTTAGCGGCAATGTGGATTATTCAATTTACTGCAGTAGAAAACACCTCCTCTGGAGTGCTGAGGCTTCCTATTCCACGTATCTGGAGGTAGGTAGAGGGGATGAAAGTGTGGCATGTTCTGCAGATAACTTTTACAATGAAATAGTTTAAATGTTTCAACAAACCAATCCATTTTGGAATTGTCAATGCTTCAGACGTTTGTGGAAACTAAAACTCTGACAAAGCAAGGTAATATAAAGACAATTCCGTGTGAAAGAATCTCTCCCAACATCTGTATATCTAACCTCCCCATAAACGCACACCCAAACCTTGTAGAGGTCTAGCTACAACTCTTAACTTTACTATTGGAAGTTAATGGCCCTTCCCGCCTCCAAACATTTTACAGATCTATTATGATAAGAAACTGAAAACATGTTTTAAAGAGAGGTTTGAGACGAACAAAGATAAGAAGCAAGTTTCAAAAACCTTTTCATATTTTATTCACTCAGATCAACACTCATTTGGTTCAGCAGAAAACGGCAGCATCTGCTTGACACTCAGTTCAGCACCAATCAAAGAACTTAAACTACTGATGGATGGAAGAAGGCAGAAATTGTGTAGTTCAGCGTTCTATTAATTCAGACGCTTATGATGAAAGATAAACGTGGATTGGTGTCCAACATTATTTATGTACAATATAATTTAATTACTTGTTTAATTTGCTGTGTGAAACATCATGCCCCCTCTTTTATTTGGAAGATGTCAGCCAAGAGATTCCACCGACAAGAGTCTGCTGGAATAATCCTCTGGTCATTCTGGTCCCCCTCTCTGCGATAAAAAGCATCCAGCATCAATTGTTTGTCCATGTTCATATTTTCAACACATTTTACACTGGAACTAATCCCTAGTTTAACCTGAGAAAACTATGTTCAGATTACATTTAATGCCGGTTGTTAAAATTAGGTTAAAGTCAAGCATTTGTTACATCTAAACACATTGACAAGCAGAGAACATGTAACAAAACACTCAGATCCCAAGTTTGTAAATCTCACGGACAACTGATGAAAAGACTGGTAGAAGGTTGAGCAATAACCTGGATATAGTTGATTTCATCCAGTTCCAGGGTCCTCCTGCGGTACCTCCGAGGGAGATCTTGAATTGTGGCAGCACTGTCTGGTGTCCCAGGCAGCCGGCTGAGGGGTTCTGGTGGTCTAGGTGGGGGGTTGGATACTACTGAAGCTGAAGGGGGTGGTGTGGAAGGAAAAATCTTTGGGAGACTGGCTGTGATCACCTTCAAAGCATCCTCAACTGAAAACACAACCACAAACAACAAATCAGAGATGTTATTGATAGTGTAACATTAATGCATTGGTTTTATCAGAGTCTGGGTGACCCAGGGGCTGCACTCTTGAAACTCAAACTAGACATTTCTGGAACAAAATTATGAATTTCAAAAAAAAAAAAAGGAAAGTTGATGGTGAAGACCAGATTCTAGGAAATAAAAAACAGTGTGATCGTTGTGACAGTATGCCCCTGAAACTTGTTTTTTCCTTTTAGAATGTTTAGCATGGGCACTCACTGGCCACTTTATTAGGTATGCCCTTCCAGTACCAAGACTCATTAGAGCAGGCAACATTTTTCCAATCTTCTACTGTCCAATTTTAGAGACTGCTTATTCCCTGTGAACCCTAGAGATAGTTGCGTGTGAAAATCCTTGTAGATCAGCAGTTTCTGAAACCATGACACTGAAATCATTTTTTTTTCCATTCTGATGCTCGGTTTGAACTGCAGAAGACTGTGGTGACCTAACTGCATTGAGTCGCTGCAATGTGATTAGCTGATTATAAATTTGCATAAGCGTTTATTAAAAAATTATTAATGACATCTCGGTGTAAAGCTAGGTTTGAAAAAAAAAAACAGTTTTCTTGCTTAACTGACAGACATGCATGTGAATTCCACTGACCATTCGGTTTAGGGATTCCTTTTCGGTCGGGAAACTTAATTAAAGGAGCATGTGGCCGTACAACCTACAGTGAAAACCATTAAAGATTAAACATTACATCATACAGGTGACATTTAAAAATTATAATATGTTTAAATAAAATATAGAGCATTAGCTTATTATTTGCCATGTTAGTAGGTTTTACACAACAGTTAAAAAGTGTGAGGAACATTGTTTAACCACAAGGACAAACAAGATGAACTACATATTTTGAAGACGTTAAAACATTCAGACTTAATTTCAACAGAGGGATAAGCTTAGGAGTGGACATATTTTAATCCAGAGCACATAGGAACAGTAGGTCAGAGGAAAACAACGAGAACATAGGTGGAAGAGAGTGTTTACCTGCACGACCCGACTGGCAGCTGCCATCTTGCCACTCACTTTGCTTCCCATGACGACGCTGTTTCCGGTTCAGAAATAAAGCAAACACGTTAGCAGCCTGAGGAGGGCGCTGTTGAATTGGAACGTGGATTATGATTACAACTAAAGCAGAGTCGCTTCTGGGAATCGGTTCATTTGAACATTTCAATTTTCTAATACGTTACAAGTCTTTGATATGTGTTTACTTATCTAAGTTGGACATGTTGGTGACGCTTTAAAATATAACGTTTCCACATGTTTGGGGGGAATAAATAATTGAGACACTTTCTAAAATAAATGTGTGAAGCGGGTCGAGTGAGTCATCATAACGACTCAATCAAAAGGTTCTAATTTTTCGAAAATAAAATCAAATAATAGGTTGGTTGAATAACAATTATTATGTATGAGCTTCCACGATAGATTTTCCTTAATTGCACGAGAACATAAAGTTGTAACTCTAGAATATATACTGAAATTCATGTTTAAAAAAACATGTTTTTTTTTATAAAATGTTACGTACAATTTGAGCGTAGGTGATGGTGCATCTTCAAAATTCATTGCGACCGACAGACATTGTTTTTATGCCGCTATGACCTCCCATAAAATAACGCTAACATTGAGACCACGCTCATTAACAAAAATAATTTCTTACCAACCATGTGGAGTCTATTGTGTATTATAACCTTATATTCCCATGATGACCTCCATTCGTCACAAGCACCGTAAACCTAATTCTAATGGCCAAAGCCTTATTTCTAACAATGCTCCGTTTGCTGCAAATGGGAGTGGCTTAAGCACTTGCCACGATCACATGACCATCACGTGACGTGAGCACTTCCTGGCGGCGGCATTTACGGACGGGATGCTTGGTTTGAAATCCTGCAACAAACGAAAAATAGTAAATAATCTTTTAAAAACGCACAAAAAGCAAATAGAAGTAAGTTAAACTATAGTTTTAATGTTCATATGTTTTTTATGCCATTTTTATCGTCATATCACCACCTTTCCCTGTAAGGTTAAAGTAAATATAACGTTAATAATGAAAAAAGTTAATTGCTCATTATTAACTTAATTAATTAAGCACTCTGCTTCTGTGGTCTGTAATGGTTAATAATTGGTTTGCAATGGCTTTGTATTTCTAGTTACCTCTCACATCGATGAACATTTATTTTAAACCAATTAGTCTGCTTTGACATAACTTATAATTCTCTAATTTTGTATGTAATCGTGTATGTGTCAAATCAAAGTCTTTTCATCTCATTAGATTCAAACATGAGCTCAAGTAATGATGTGGCTGCTTCAGACGCTAACTCTGCTGAGACGAGCAATGGTGTTCCAGATCCATCCACTGTCTATGATGGGGTGACGCCCACTCGCTTATTAAAGTAAGTTCCTTTTTGAAAATAATTTTAACCTAAAAACTTACAAAACACAAAAAATATAGTTGCTAACATAGTTAATTTATAATTTAGTGTAGGGTTGTAATGATGCACTCAGTTCACGATATGATATGCATCCCGATTACATCCACAATACAATATCCATCACAAATACTGAAACTCTTTTTCACACATAATTTTATAAAGTTAATCTTGTTTCCCATACAGTTTTACTGCTTTTTCAGAGTTTCCAGACTCATAGTAACTCCATAAAATGTATTGTGACATTTTTGTATCTCAATATATTGATCCACGATTTATTGTTGCACCCCTAGTTAAATGGACTGTATGTTTATGAAGATATTTGGTCAGTTTTGTCATGACCACTCCTGTTATGTACATCTTAAAGGAGCTCAGTTTATTCATAACTTGAATAATTGCCAGTTAAATTTTCAATCCTTTTGATTAGTTTGGCCGTATATGCCCATTTCTTACTTTGTGGCTTGGCATTGCCTAGCTAGAAATCACTGTTTAAACTTGAATATATTGTGGTCGTAAAGTTAAAGACTCTTTCAGTACTAATCCATCATTGACGGAGATCTTGCTAACAAAAAAACACTTTACATGTACTAATGCTTTAACTGTATTTTCCTGCAGAATGAAAGGAATTATGGAAAACCAGCGTTTTGAAATGAATGTCAAACTCGGAATGGGTAAGATTATATTTTTATGAAAGTAAACAGAACAGTGATATGGATACAAAGCTCTGCTTTATTTTTCAGGAAAACACAGAGAGTCATGTGATGCTGATGCAGATCTGTAAGTAAAGTGTTTTAGAAGTTATCAATAGTCAGTATACAGTATTTTATACTGAAAATGCCCTGAATTAATCTTCTAACAATCTGTAGCTCCAAGTATGAAAGTGAAATAGAGCAAGCAAGACTTTCATACTTCAACAAAACACTCGTATTGAACAGGTAAAGACTGCAGCATCAGGTTTAAATAATAATAATAAAAAAACATGTGGGTTTATGTTTTACGCAGATTTTTTTTCTGTCATAGAATGCAGATATGGAATGCAATCATTGATAAGATCATGCATGACGATGGAGAGGCAGAGTAAGTCAATCCTGGAGGAAATGAACCTCAAATATCGTTGTCCTTGTATTCCAACTTTAATCTGAAGGTTCTCTTTACAGGCGACTAAAAGAACTGACCAATCAGAACACAGAGTTGTGTGAGAAGACCTTGAAAATATTAAAGGTGTGAAAGGACAAGATCTGTTTTAGTTTTTTCTAAATTTAGGCTTAATTCTTCGCATCCATAAATGCAAAATAATATGATTTATTATTTAAGGATTAGAATGTGCCATTATTGTTTACATAATTAAATACATTCTACATTATTGCATTTAGTGTAATAAATTCAGTATGTGTGTAAACACATATATTCAAATTTTTTTTTTTCAAAAAAGGTTTGAGGCAGTGTAAAACAAGAATGTTTCGACAAAGGAAATGTTTTAACAAAAATCTAAATTAAATCAGGGAGACACGTTGGCACAGTGGGTAGCACTGTGGCCTTCCAGTTAGAAGATTGTTGGTTCAAGGCTTGCCGGTGACCTTCCTGGAAGGAGTTTCCATGTTCTTCCTGTACATGCGTGGACTCCCGGTTTCCCGCACAATCTCAAAAACATGCGCAGGAGTTCTTCATTACTTCAGCAATCTCCATGTGCAAAAATGGAACCTCCACCATGCTTCACATTCCCCACATAGACACATTTCTGTACAGTCTGTTGTTTTAAAAAGGGTATAACTCCCTGTGCTCCATCTTGCCATTACAAGAAACTTTCTTTCTCAACTGCACCTTGATAGCAGAGTTGGACGGTTCCTCCTACACAGTGGTTTCAGTTCATGACTGGGTTTCAACTTACATGTGACATTGATGTTCATGACTCAAGGTCCCTTGACTGTGGAACTATACATATAAGAATGAATTGATGCTGGACCAAATTGTGATTTAAATTTTTTTTTTGTTTGCTCACTTTGTAAATTTTTAAACAATAAAAATTTGAACTCGTTTTCTGAAAATATTCATCGATGACATCGATGCTTGCTTTTGTACTTTAGGAAACAAGAGAACTTCAGGACCAGATTACTGCTGTTCAGAAAGAAAGGCTTGGTATATTTCATCTTGTGTTTGTTCTGTTGTATTTTTTTAAATGTCCCGCAATAGCAAGCTACGTTATAGTTTGACTTTGAATAGAAACTATATTATATTTTTGATTTAGGTCTTAAAGGACAGATCAAGAAAAAGATGCAGGAGATCAATGAGTTGAAAGACGTGAAGGAAACTCTGGGAGAAGTTCAGCAGAAAGCCAAGGAAAGAGCTGAAGCCATTCTGCAGAAATACCAGAGAGTCGTCACCATTCTTCAGAACATCCTCCGGGTTTGTGATTGGGTTTCTCCTTTGTGTTGTGCGTTGGTCACTTGCATTTTAGTTTAAATGTTTGGTTTTCTTTCAGGGTATTATCCTGGCCAGTAAAGTGAACTGGAGAGATGACCCTAAATTGAAAGATATTGTGATGAACTTGGAGCACTTACCCAACTAAGAAGCTTCACAACACTCCTGTTATCCACACAGTGACCGCCGTCATGCCTGTTTTTACAGCTCACTTTTTGTTTAGTCATTTTTAAATAGTGGAAATTATATACACTCAAAATGCACAAATTTGTTTGCTGTGTGACCAATAAATGTAAATATCGAGCTCTGTTCATAGATTCATGTGCATTTTCCCAAGGGGCAACAATCCAGATAATTGAATTGTATTAATTTTGGGCCCTTTTCAGCTGAAATCTAGCTTTTAATAACAGAATTCATCTTAAATTCATATGGAAAAATTCCCTTTTAGTGGATGCCCTGATGGTTCATCGTCTAATTTACTTTATTTTATGTAATACAGTGATGTCAAGACACGTTCTCCATGTTTTGAGACAGGGATGGGAATTGTACCAGCTGAACACTAATCGTAAACTAGAAAGAAAATGGATAAATGGTGTTTCTGTTCTAGCTTTGTTTTACCACTGTTTGCTAGCATTCAAATATGCTCCCTTATAAACACCCTTAAACTTGTACAAGAAATTGATTTTAAACTAATTCTCATGTAGACAAAGAAAATAAAAGTTTCTAATGTCAGGGGAAATTAAGTAACAACTGCCTTTTTCCAAAAAAAAAAAGTTTATTTTACATCAATTTTACCACAAGTGAAAACCTTGATACAAATATAAAAATACAGAAATGTAAAGTCAGCACATTTTATATTTTGACCACTTGTCCAGCTATACACGGGCTCACTCTCTTCCCCTCTACCAGCACAGGGTTTGGCTGAATAAGTAGCCGTCCAAACGTCCCACCAACCTGTCCTTTAGTAAGACGGCCAGGGTTGACGCATACACAGCCAATCACATCCTTAGAAAAAAATACAAGATTTTACAATGTGAATAATTTTAAGTAAAAAAAAAAGTTTAAATGATTTACCTTGATAAAATATCGGAGTTCAGAAGGAACCACCAGAATGTCTGGCGTGACGATCATTTGGCTGAACTGTTGGAACTTCTCATAATCCATATTCACTTCCTCCGCAGGAGGGTACAGCGGATAGTAGCTAAAGAAATTCATGTTAGTGAAATATTTATCAAATCCATTATGAAAGACTCTGGAAGCAAGGTTTAAGAAGATACAATAGAAAACACATTTATGTAACTTTAAAGCTAAATTGCCATGCTGCATTTAAGAAAGAGACAGAAGCTCAGGGAAGATCTTGAGACAGCCAGAAGCCTGTGAGAGAGAGAGGCTCAAAAGCTAGTTGTGCCGCTTTACGGAAGAAACATTTTTCAATGACAATGTGTTCAAATACAGTCTGGATCAACAGATACATAGAAATAAATCCTACACACCTTCTCTGGGTCAACATGTGTTTCATGATCCGTGAGAAACGTTCTGTGCCTGTTCCACTACAAAGAAAAAGATGTACACGAGAAACTGTATGATTGTAAAGTAGTTATTTCCAGAGTAAAACGTCTTTGTTACCTGCTGATCTCTTCAGCTCCCATATGAAACAGAATATCAGTAGAGGTCAGGCCAAAGGTCACATTACCAATGAGGAGTGTGCAGGGGTCTGAAGCTAAAGTCACTCGCTGAGGGTGGGTGGATGGGAGATAAAAAGTGAAATGTAACGATTTAAAGTTTGGTTCAAAAACAACATAAATAGAAATTTAATAAATTTTTTTAAAGCCCTCTTTTTGGCCTCCATTTAAAGTCCTGTTATTGTTTCTTTATAAAACTCGAAATCAGCAGATTAACAAAATAAAAAGCTATAAATCCACATTATTATCATGGCAGCAGCTGGTAGATCACATGTTTGCAGTGTTGTTTTTTTTAGCAATATGAAGTGACATTTGATAAACCTGTTCATCTCTGGAGAGGAAGCAAAAGCATAAATAGACAGCCACATTAGAACACAATTCTAAAAAGACGAGAAATTCTGGTGCTTCAAAGATACTGGTGATCTGCTACTCACCATAGATTTTGCCAAGTGGGTTTTTTGACACCAAAACTAATTTTATCTCTGGTTACAGAGACGCTATGTATACGCTACATTTTTCCTACATAACTATTTACGCCAAAACGGTAGGTTTGCTTTGCTTATTAACAATTTGCTTATTAAGACAGATAACCTAATTTTTACAGAAGACCACACAAAGCACGTTGTCTTAGTTGGGGTCTGGTGGAACTTCTGAGTCTTAAGGGTGTAACTTGATTTACAATCTTTTGGGTTTTATTTGATCATTCTGTGCCCCTCCAATCCTGGTCAGTGTAGAATACAAAGAAAGAATGTTTTAGAGTTAAAGATTTTGGATGCCTATAGCTTTGAACATTAAACATCTCCTGGTCTTCGATTGGGAGTTTCCTTCAACATAAACAACATGCCTTTTTCCTCAGATGATTTATATGTTTGGGAAACAAACGGTTCATTTTCAGACATTATAGATTAAGTCATGTCTTACTAGGCCTTAAAGCCTCACCAGACATTAATCGCACCAATGGCTGATTCCATTTGCACAACTCTAGGTCTCACCGCTGTCTCGTCTTTGCTGAGATTGCTCAGGTTGAACGGTGGCTGAGGATAAATGTAGTTATGATGCACATCCCTCTGAGATGGAACAAGCACTAGTCTGCAACCAGTCCTGCAATCAATGCATGCAATAACGGTTACAGAAGCAGAGAAAGGTACATAAACCGATGCATATTTAAACGCGCACACACCCTTTGGTTCCTTCTATGATGCTGTCGATGCATCTCTTGAAGATGGTTTCGAATGGTTCCGTTACTTGGTTTTTCTGTGAAGTAGGATAAACTTTAGAAGCTTACAGTTTGGTCCATGCCACAAAATGTTAGGACACATCGATGTTTAAGTGACTGGCTGAAGGTATAGAGAGTTTAATTGATATTAAATGCAGTTTACCTCAATCTGCTCATGTTTGGAATCCACAAAAGGGCCAAACTGTGAAAGAAACAAAGTGTTAACTTCAAAAGAAATATCAAAATGTACATTTTGGAGTATAGCTTCAGATGCCGTACTCACCAGAATACAGACATCTGGGCGATCTTTATTGATGATATGAATGAGGTCAATCAGGGGATCAAAGGTAAGGGTTTCAGAGGGAGTGAAAGGTCCACAAGACATGATGATCATCATAGGGTCTGACAATGAAGAAAAAAAAAAGAACATTTGTTTATTGTGACCGACGATTTCTTCATAGATTTAATTGGTACCCATCCCACCTCCTTCCTCCATCTCCTGCTTCACCTCAGGAAAGTAAAAGGGCAGGGGAATACCCTGGTGAACAAATAAAGAAAGTGAATAAATGACAATTAACTGAACTAAACAAGATAACTAGAAAGAGATACCTCGTACAGCTTTGTAGCAACAAACTTCTCCCCAGAAGGATTCATCCCATCCATGAGAACAACCTACATTAGAAAACATCAGTAAATTAGCAAACAATTAATTAAAAAAAACAAACAAACTTCAAAGTACTTCACAGTAATCCAAATCTTTAAACTCTCATCTCACCTGTCCAGGGAAGAGTGAGAACTCTTTAAGCTCGGAGAGATCCACAGGCACCTGTCTGCCTCCCTGTTCCTGTCCAGCCTCCAGCAGCACCGACTGGGCATTAACCTTCCCATTACCATCACAACACACCTGACCCACAACTGTGATACTGTCCTGCAGGAGACAGTGTGGACATAAGCGAAATGAGCTAATGACCAAATCCCAAAATGAGCTCATGATTAATATCTTTTAAAGCAAGACATGAGCTGATTTTCCATTTCCTCGCTTAGAAAACAACACTGAAGGTCTTAATGCTCAATTCTTACAAAACAATTTAACTGTAAATCAAGTTTAACATAGGAATAAATAGTTTCACATCGGATAAATTTGAACTGAAAGGCATATTAATATTTTCCAAAACCCCAAGATGCTACTTATTATTTTAAATTATATTAAAAATGCAGAATTGATTTATATTCTTGTACCTGAACCGGCAGCGAAACGGAAGAGAACTCCTCTATGTTAAAATGATTGCGTAGTTCCTCTCCGAGCTCTTCAATCTTTCCTGTTAGGACTACAAATGAAACCGAATTGCACAAAAAAAACATCTCGCGGTCACAATACGTTAAAATTGACGGTTTGACTGATCAAGATCCTGTGCTCACCATCCCGCACATCTCGAAGCCTCTGAAACATGTATTTATAGCTGCTTATGAGTGAATTTTCTCCATCCAGCATCTGCACCTTCACGTCACTTCGCCCTTTACCCTTCCAGTGAGGGCCCTGCACAGTCCCAAATGTGGACACTACCTCTCCTCGGCCTCCACGCATACCGTATTTCTGAGAAGGGGTAGCACTGCACAAACATTGTTTGCCTTTGTTAGCTTCAGACTATTTAAAATATTTTACTAAAGTTTACATCAATGTTTGGTTACCTCGGTGAAAAGCTAGAAGGGGACAGCATTAAACTGGGGCTGGCCAATCGAGCTACTCCTCTTTTAGACTGAGGATGTTCTGGGGTGGTCAGTGCTCGTTTCTGAGAACCCTGTGCCCAGACGTATATAAAGGCATTAATTATAGAAAACATTTTCTCTTAGGAATGTTAACGACACCATACGGTAGCAGAGTGTTTCTGCTTGGTACACAAAGCTCACAGTTCGGTACGTTTTCAGTTCAGTTTGGTTCTACTGGCTTAGAAAAATTGTTATTTTTTAAACCAACCTTTGTATAGATCCATGAATAGATTGGAAAAAAAGAGAGGTGTTTTTGTAAAGATTTCTGTATCTTTACACGCACACTGTGAGGTTTGTGATTGGTTGTTTGGTAGTAAAGCATTTGTCGCACAAATCTGTGCATCTTTGCCACTTAGCAAGTGATCGAAGAGCAGAAATACAAGCATCTGTTTGACTGTTCCACACTAGAGTACAAAGATCAAACGAAATCAGACCACTCGTCGAAACACTGCTCACTAGCATTCATAAATGATCCATCACTGTAGATGATAGGCACGTTTGCACATTTTAAAGTGGCACCAGATTTGGAATGACGTCATCATGAGGAAATTTCTTATCAAATAAACAGTTAGAGCTATTCAAAACCAATGACCTCTAAGTCTTACCTTGGCAGGTGTTGAATATGAATCCAACATGCTTTCCTCCTCTTCTTCAGCTCTTATTCTGTGAAAATCTTAAGAAATATAGATACCAATGCATGGAAATCCCATATTAGATGAAGTGCATATCCAGTGATGTTTATGGCCCGAAGGATACAGGTCGTGGATAGAGCTGACATCTCTGGTTTTGTTAAGCTGGCTTCCCTTTGTGGTGCTCTTAGGCTTCTTCCTCTTGTTCAGAATCTATATAAGGTATACAAATAATGCTCTATGCAAAATTGAAGATGTCAAATTTTATAGATATAGAGAACATTTAAGAAGCAACATTGGCCAAAGTTACTCAAAGTATAAAATTTGGCTAAAAATTGGCCTAAAAATTGGCTGGTTTAACAGAAATACTTCAGTGATGTAAACCAATGAAAGAACTTTTAGTCGAGCATCAAATGGACAGCCTCTTAAATTAGTGGGGAATTGGGGAAGCCACAAAAGATCCCAGAATTCCCAGTTTCACTTACGTCATGTTCAAACTGGTCCAGGTTTTCAAGAGAGAGTGGAATCTGGCTTTTAGAGGAGCTGAAAGCAAACCACTCGAATACAATCTCTTCACCCGTTAGTCTGTGGCACAAACACTGCTCCAACACTACAAGAAAAACAAGTTTGATTACAGTTTTAAATCTAACAAACAATACTATTTTTTGCATTACATTTTAACACTGCAGGCAAGATGGAAATAGCTGTCAAATAAATGATAAACAAACTTTTGAGATGAAAATCCATTTTACTCAAAATTATGAATGTTAACAACTAATGCAATTTACGAGTTTAAACCTCCCCAAACAAGAATTGAGATATGTTGTGGTTACTTTTATCGATGGTGTCCTTGTTGAAGGCTATGTTGAAAGTGTCCAACTCGCCCTTGATTTCATCTGGGGTGACTGAAGCCATTGTCGACGTGTTTCCAGATTACAAAACGCTTGAAAATCGCTAACATAAGGGAAAAAAATTGGTTAAAGAGAGTAACTTTACGACCTGTTCCGAATATAATCGCGCTAACACAAATATAACACAGAACAGCGATGTATTGACATGAAGCTGGAGCTAAAAAATAGCTTCGAAACATATTGTTCAACAAACCATTATACCAAACTTCACGTCCAACACTAGTGTAAAATATTTATATACATATATAATCTAATACAAATTACCTTCACTGTTTACAGCACAATAAAACTGTCATAGCTTCTTCTGCATCGCATTGAGATTGCCGCGAAAATGTCCCGGCAGAAACTGTATTAAACGTCACTTCCTGTCTCCTCGCGCATCCTCCTATACGCCAGAGGGAGCTCCAGTTTTCAAAGCGAACATTGAGTTGGGAGGAAGGAAACAAAACCTTCAGACGATACACGTGTTTATGGTATTACTATTTGTGTAGTCTCTGTTATTATTTTTTAAAAATGCCGAAGATTAAAGCTGAGAAGAAATCTAGAAAACACCAGGAGGTGAAGAGTCAAGGTGAGCTATTACAACCGACCAACTAAGTTACGTTTAGCGTGTAATATTTCATGGCAATAGAGCAGTAAAGTTCCTATTAAGAACATTTTCTATGCTTCTTGTTTCAGGGATAATGTTCAATACTGGGATTGGACAGCATATTCTGAAAAACCCGTTGGTTGTCAACAGCATCATAGAGAAGGTCTGTATTAGTTATCACTTTATGATCCCATAACATTATGGATGTAACATGCTATATAGTATTGGTTGTATATAGTATTGTTTCCAAAATCTTTTTTTATCCAGGCAGCACTACGCCCAACAGATGTGGTTCTTGAAGTTGGTCCTGGAACTGGTAACATGACTGTCAAGCTTCTGGAGAAGGCCAAACAAGTATGTTGCCTCTGTTCAATCGTTAACTTTTATTTCCAAAGGTAATACCTCAAACGATTTACGCAAACAAACTCAATCACTTAAAGGTTGTCGCATGTGAGTTGGACACCAGGCTTGTTGCGGAGCTTCAGAAAAGAGTCCAGTGCACGTAAGTGGGTCTTTGTACTATTACCAAAACTCAATTAAAAACTTCTGGCATGTTTTTGGTTAAACTTTTTGTTTTATTGAACAGTCCAATGCAAAGCAAACTTCAAATTCTCATAGGGGATGTTCTCAAGACACAACTCCCCTTTTTTGACATCTGTGTGGCCAACTTGCCTTATCAGGTATTGGATTAGATACACTTTCTTAAAAAATTATAAATCATCTGTTTACTGATATACACAATATGCCTTTTTTTTCTTCCGCAGATATCCTCTCCATTTGTATTTAAGTTGTTACTTCACAGACCATTCTTTAGGTAAAAGATTGATGAATGTTTTTGACTTTGAAGTAAGTTAACAATCTGAATTGGAAACAGAAATTTTCTGTACGTCAAATGTTGGTGCATTTTTGGACACATACCTAGTTCCTTCCTTCTGCATACTCGTAAAGGCCCACTATAGGCAGAACAGCAAACAGCACATCATCTTATAGCACTATGCTACGGGAAATAATGGTGAAATTCAGCCATATATATATTTGAACTAGGTTCTGACTCAGAGTTATAAATAGTCTGTTATTGTTCACCAAAGCTACTAATAGTTGTTTCAGAATGGTACATGCAAACCTTACAACCTGAACATGGAGAGTTGAAAACTTTTGTTTTGTCTGCAGATGTGCTGTGCTGATGTTTCAAAGAGAGTTTGCCATGCGCTTGGTGGCGAAACCAGGTGACAAACTCTACTGCAGACTGTCCATCAACACACAACTGCTTGCACGTGTGGACCATCTCATGAAGGTTGGGGAACGTCTCTTAAATCTGATAACTATAGAATTACCATTGATCTTGCAGAAAACAAAGAATAACTGTTGGATATCAACTGTTACAATTTTGCATAAGAGGTGAAAATATCCCTTCTGATGTTTAGATTCATGTCTAACTTCATAGGTGTCCATACTATTGTAAACAAAATCAAGCTATGACTTATGCACATGTAAAAAATATCCTGCTAAAATAATGCATAATGGATGATTTTATCTCCAACATTTTTGTCATGTACAGGTGGGGAAAAACAATTTTAGACCCCCTCCAAAAGTGGAGTCTAGCGTGGTGAGGATAGAGCCTAGAAATCCTCCGCCGCCTGTTAATTTCCAGGTATGCATCCTTGACTACAATAATATTTCCTTTATTTTTAATTGAACAAAAATTTTGTTATTCTAGGAATGGGATGGTCTGGTCAGAATCGCATTCGTCCGGAAAAACAAAACACTCAGTTCTGCCTTTAAGTATGATCATATTTAGTTATCACTTAGATTTCAGGAATCTGTCTAGTGATGGTGTTTTTTTACACAGGTCCTCTGCAGTTGAGAGACTTCTAGAAAAGAACTACAAAATCTACTGCTCCGTGCACAACACTGTGAGTCTTCACTTTTGGTTTATTCTAAAACAGTCAGGCAAATTCATCTGCAGTCTCAATTAACAATGGAGTCCCTCAAGGATATGTCCTGGGTCCCTCATAGATTCTCAATAAATGTCACATTTCTTGTTTTCGTGTTTATGCTGATGATTTACAAATGTACAGACTACTGGATAAACCTGATACCTGGTTACTTATGTTTGCTGCATGAAAGTGTCAACAAACCGAAGGTCTGGATGCCTGAAAACGTTCTCTTCTTAATCCCTTGTGCGAGTTTATTACATTTGATAAAGGGCTTGATGATCACAATACTATTCCCCTTTCAGAAAAGTTAGAAATCTGAGGTATACTGATCAGGTCAAATGTGTTGGTAGATCATCGTTTATCCAGTTGTGTTTACAACAAGGGTGAGAACTTTCCTGGATAAGTCATGACTTATGCATTATCAATAAGTCACTGGTGGTCATGCTACAGTTCTAAGCGTAAAAATCCTGCCTTTGAAATATTTGGTCCTTACTTCTGTTCTGAGGATCTGTATCATGAAGAATAGCCTCTGTTGTTGCAACGGCATAAAGAACTAAACAAATACTCAAACCTTGCTTCTCTTTGTAAATCTGTGCTGGACATGCCACCACCTTATTTAGTGAACATTTGGGCATTTGCACCCCAACATTCAGCCAGTCATCTGTTTATTACTGCTGCCAAGGTTGGGGAGGTGGTGTTTTCTACGCCTGTGAACCTCAGTTACGGAACTCGTTACCTTTGGACCTCAAAACAATTTCTGTTAGGAACTGTAATCTATTTGTATAATTTTTGCCTTTAATTTGTATAGATTCGAAAGTAAGCAGACAGGAAGAGAAGGGGTGGGTTTGAAAATGACATGTTCGGGATTCAAGCTCTCCCCTTGCACAACCGTGTATTCATGTCCAGTGCTCAGTCCATTATACCACAGGGTTGGATTTTGGTCAAATTTTTAATGGAAATTCATTGGTCAATGATCAATGCTTAAAGTGCTATTTTCTACCCATTTTCATCTGTACATATCCATTCAGTCTTATCCACATCTTCACCTTTCATCATCATTCATAAACTCCCCCATTCCTTGTTATTTGACAAATTAAGATTCCTTATTGTTTTGCAGGAGATACCAGAAGACTTTAGCATCGCTCAGAAAATTGAAGGCATCCTTCAAGAGTCCCAGTTTAATGAAAAGAGGGCTCGCTCAATGGATATAGATGATTTCATGGTGTAAGTATAACTCGCTTAATGAACCAACACCTTTTTATCTGATTTGTTTAAGCCTTTTTCTTGCATCCTTATCTTACACTAGGCTTCTTCATGCTTTCAACTCTGCTGGGATACACTTCTCATAAAAAGTAAGACAGGAAGTGATGTCAAATTCTTGTCCTCTGGTTGATTTGGAGACATGACTCATATTCAGTGGAGAAGTAATGGGACTCTCTTTGGATTTGTGGATTTCCTGATTGTTCTGAATTATTGATGACTTGGTTTAAGTTGTTCACTTGTGAGAGGCTTGGACAAGGATCTCTTAATTTCTGGATTTTGCCACGCAGAACAAAACATTCTCACGTACCTTCAGTAGAAATATAGAACCCATAACTACACAAAACTGAGTGAATGCCTCAATTATGAATTAACAGAGAAAAGTGTTAACAGATTTTATTATACTGGATGATATTAATGTGCGGTGAATATTCAAAACTTTAAAAGTTTTGAATTTTGCGTGTTGTATAGGAAGTAGCTTTGGTGTAATGTTGTAACAAACAATATAATTCATGGAGATTGAAGTTGATGAAACGTATAAATCTTGGTCGAAGATTTATGCGCATGTATTATTTACACTTTGTGTTGTATGGACAGAAATCTACGGATTTTTCAAGGTCAATAAAAACATTTAAATTTGAACTGTTATTTTTTTTCTTGAAAATGGCGTGTGCATGACCTCAAATCTCTAAACAAAGCTTTTGGATGATAGTATAATCTGAGGCAATGGTTGTTTTCTCTCATCTTATTGATTTTTATTATTTTTTTTAAATGCAAGAGCTTATTTCAAATGGATAATATTTATTTGCCTTATAAACAATGCATCAGTGTACCACCACATAAATCCTTACTAATGCTGGTTTTGAATCATTACGCTGAGCTATGAAGCTCAATAACTTCCTCTGTTCAATGTGGAATGAATTTTGAATGTTATGACCCTTTTAATCTCATGTCTGTATGGGTGAAAAATATCTTACATCAATTTAAATGTCTGATTATTCACGGTTATTTTGGATGTAGCTTTCTTTACACTTAAAGTTTAATTGTGTTTATATACAGACAAGTGTGAAGCTTAATTTTCATCACACGATCACTAGATGGCACTCAAGTACTGTTTCAGGATTTTCCCCGTTTGTCTTTAATGATGCTGCTTTTCTTTATACTCTATTTATCTGAGGTTTACTGTAGAATTGTAGACATTGTTCTATTGAGGATTTAGGTCTTCATAGGTTTGATTTAAGTGGCTACAGTGAGAACTTATGGTCTGCAACGCTTTGTTTCAGTTTGGCATGCTTCCTTTCCGTTGGGTTCGTTAAAAATTTGTTTATTAAAAAACAGAATAGTAGTTTAGCACCCCCTCAACTTTATCCAGTTCTTTGCAGATAAAGAGAAGAATGTTTGACCAACTCTATTGTATGTTTTTAGAATGTAAAGAATGTTTTACTTTGCTCTATTAAAGAAATAGCCATTTAACATTTGTTTCAAATGTCGTGGACCATTGGGAAAGTGACATCAATACCGCTATTGTGGAAATAAATACTAATGAAGTACCAGCTTTAAGGTTGGGATTATAGAAGAAGTAAATATTTAGAATCTTTTTTTTGTCTGAAATTGTACTGGAAGTTACATCACAACAGGAAGTTGCAAGTTGCTTCAATAAGGCAGCACTACTAGGCTCTGCAGATGAGGTCTCCCTTTCCCCTGCCCTTGCTAATCTGTGTCTTCCTTTTTGCAGCATGGTATTTAGGACATTGGCTGTTCAGGGTTTAAAGCTAAATAAAGCCTTGTTTTCTCTTAAATCATTAACGTTGCTTCCAGAGTCTTCTGTAATGAGTTATGAAAGTATAAAAGTAACCAATACTACCATGCCATGGACAGCACAATGTCGTCCACCATTTTAACCATTATTAAATGTACCTTGGACCTTTGACAGTTTTGATGATTTGTGTGTAAAAAATTTTCTTTCGTCATGCCAACAAATGAAAAAATTAAAAGTGATATTTTTTCAAAAACAAAATCTTTTACAGCGATTCATTATAGATGTAATTCCACAGTCGTGTTTGACATTTCCAGAGCTAAATGTCACCGGAACAGGTGGATGTCTTACTTCAGGACATCCTGTAGTGCAAATAAAGTTTTCTTTCTTTTTCAGCACCGCACCTGCTCATTTGAACAGAACCATGTCTAAGTGTTTCACAGCAGCTCTTTATCATAAAGCAGGTGTGAATGAATGAACTGCAAAATGCTTACTGCAGTATTTTAGTCGTTCTGGCTGAGTCACAAATGCTCCATTATCCCTGTATAGATGTTCTGTTTTTGAAGTCATGATGAAAATTATTAATTGAGCTATAGGTGTGAATCCTGTTCACGCCGGCCGGATCGTGTCCTAGTTTCCCATTATACACCGGTTCTTGTCAGTCGCTGAGCCTCGGGCCTGCTGATAGAATCCAGATTAGAAATTCAAATCTTTTTTTCTTTGAAGTAAAGCAAGAAAGCTCGAGTCTGGCACCCGGAGGACCAGCCAGACGAATCTAAACATTGATCCTGCGAAACATGTTTGACTTTGAGATTTGGTATCTTTTGCATTCCAGCTTGCACAAATCAGAGTAATGGAACACAGAAAGGTCAAGCTCAATATTTTTGGGGAAATCGAATAAATGAATACTTAAACAGAAGAGCGTAATGCAATCTACAAAATGCTCAGATTAAATAAGTTTGAACAGCTTGAAGCAATGTCTTCGTATAGCACTTCAGACCATTTAAAGGTGGAAACTTCGCTTATCTCAGCTTTTATCTCATGAGTCATAGAAATCTTAATGCCTCTTTTTATTGAGTTTTGGTAATAAATAAGCTGTCAAACACTCACAGGGTTATGTCAAGCGGCCCATGCACCTCTACCCCAAATTGGAGGTTTTCTCAGTAAATTGGGCATCCTTTCATAATGAGTTGTAATTTTATGTTTACTCTCCTGGTAGAAACTAGTGCAAAGCTAATGTTCAGAAGGAGCATTTAAAGGATAACTGCACTAAGTATATGAAGGTTTTAGAAATCTCAATATGTTTAATAAAAACGCACAAAATGAATTTATTGAAAGTGTAGTGTAGTTGCAGAACCTAGTCTTGAATTTACTTGCCTCTGTTTATTTCTTCTTGAAGAATGCATTTGCTTTCTCTGGTTGGTTGGTTGCAGCAGACCATGACAGTGTCCCATAAATCCTCATTGTAGCATTTAAGTGGTGTCAGGGTCAATGGTGCGCGTCTGATCTCAATGACCCTCAGATACTGATGCTCTGATAAGCTGTGCTTCCACTTAGCTCATCCATCAGCTCGTGCTGAGCTTATGGTAAATAATGAATGGATATATTTTATTGTGTATTGGTTCTTAAGCTGTTGTCCTTTCATTATTTGGTTGTGGAACTGCTGAACCATAATTGGTGGATAAAGTTAAGAATAGCTTTCTGCTTGATTCTGACCATGCCACTTATTAAAGAATTGGTGCCCAGCTAAACAACCAAAGATGTCACCTTTTAACTCTAATATGTTCCTTCTTAAGAAACTCTGGCTTCTAGTTTTTTTTAACAATTTTTCTAACATTTGAAGGGCTCTGTATGGCTTCTCTGCAGGGTGCTCTTCCTCTGGGACAAGGAATTCTTGATTCAATGATGCACCTTTTTCTGTTTTTGATTTCCTTTTTCTTCTTCTTTCCTGTTTCATGTGCAAAGTCACAATGAAAATGTGGGGTGAGTGGCTCGTTTAGGCCCTACTCATTCTCGTTGTAAAATCCAATCTGATATGGCAGAGCCAAACTCTTTTTCGTTGGCACCACTCGCTTGGCCAGATCTGTGAGCATCTGTTGTTGCAGATTGGTCCGTAGAGGCCTTTAGTCTGTTTTACAGCTTGTCTGGAATCTTTAGGACTCAGCTGGCCACATGAAGACGTAGGAACTAGCCCCAAGTTTACTTCTCTTGGTTCCCCCTGTGAGTCAAAAGCCACTAAGATCGTGCCACAGTTTATGAGTGTAGTAGAATGTAGCTCCCCATGTGAATTGGAACTGTGAGTGTGGGTTTTTTCTCCTGGGGCTCTGGGGTTTTCCATTATTATTTTTTTGATTGACATAAAAGACAATCATAATTAAAAGACATAATTAAACACCAAAATGTCTATTTAATATTGTAAATATGGCCACTGCCAATTGACTAAACTCATACCTAAGCCATCCTGTTCCATAAACCAAAGTCGTACTAGAACCAATCTCTATTAGGCTCCTCCTTCTTGGAAATTCTTCCAAACATCTGCATAAAGTGCTTAGTTTTTGAATAATACAATCACAACTAGCATCATGCCAATTCCTTGCATCTCTAAAATCATGGGATGTAAGGATGTACTCCTCAAAATTATCACAGAGAAGGAGAGGGATTTGCTTGCTACCCTTCTTTATATTATGCAGTAGTACTGTGCAACAGTTCTAGGCAGAAATCTTTCAAAAATGGAAGTATTAACCATTTATTTTCACCATTGAACATAATACAGTACATGAACAGAATAGAAATCGAAATGAAGTTGGTGATGCCATCCTTTGCCCTCAAAACAGCCTTTCTTTGAGGAACATTGCTCACAGTTTTCGCAGAAACTCAGTTTGTAGGTTGTTCTTATTATCTTCTTGGAGAACCAGCCCCATATCTTTTGCGGAAGTGGCTTTGTTGCATCCTTTTGTCCATTCATGTATTCCCAGACATTAATTCTAGAACTTCTTGTTCTTATTCAGGGCAATGATTGGTTGTGTTTGGCATCATTGTCCTGCTGCAGAACATATTTCTGTGGCTATGATCCTCAACATTGCCTGGGAGATACTTTGTTGATGCAGTATAACTACCTTATATCTTGTTGCAAGTTGAATTTGATATTGGAATGGTTAAAAAAAAAATTTAAACAGCAAATATTCGAGAAGCTTACCAGTTAAGATGCTGTTGCAAATCAGGTCATGTGACACTAGTATCCACAGTTTCTTGTCAGTCATTTACTGTCAACGCATGCACGGGCGCTTATTTGGCCCTCCCTGTTGGTCGTGTTAAGTGAGCTCACTGTTTGTTTGAGAAACCCCTCCTGTAGTAAATGTAAACTACAGATAATGTTGCTTCTCATGTTTTTTTTCCAGTTATATCAATGATAAAGGTTTGTGAAATGTAGTAAATGTATTTTTAAAATATTGATTTTGGATTTTAAATCTCTCTTTTAAATCATGGATACATTAGAAGTAAGAAGTATATATAGTGATCCCTCTCATATCTTGGTGTAAGGGCTTCTCAAACTCAGTCACACAAGGCTAATTAAATACTCATCAATAAGTCTTTTTTGTGCTGTACTTCAGAATACCATGAGGAAATATTCCCTCTTACAACTTGTTTAACTTTATTTTTGATAAATATGAAATGACCCTGACATTATTCCCTCCTTGATTAAATGCAATTGACCTTTGAATTAATGAAACCCTTGTGACGTGTTGAATTCCGAAGAGTGTTCATCCTGAAAATTAGGCCTGTAGCCATGTGCTCTCTCCTCACACCAGTCTCTCTTCTGTTTAATAAGACTGTACATTCAGGAATTCCCTGTGTGTGTGTGTGCGTGCGCGCTGCAGGATGGGGCATAGGAGTGCCTGGAGTCTAACCCGGGCCCCCTGTCGGATATTGATGTCTGCAGATGTTCTCGTACAGAAAGGGCAGCTCCTGATAAATCATACAAGTGAGGGATTCACGCTGCATTATTGAAGCTCCACAGGGAGGGATGAGAGAGGGCTTACTAGAGAAAGAGAAAGGGAGAGAGAAATGCTCTTCAGCCTTTTCAGCTGCCCAAGGTTAGCCAGACACCAGTTAAGAGATCCTGACAGGTGTGTGTGAGGGAGATTTTCCCTATGGGAGAGGATGCTGGGGAGTTTTTGAGAGGGTGACAGGCCTCTCTGCAGCAGCCTGTCAGGAGAGCCTCTTTCATGCAGGTTTGAGGGATGTCATGAGGCTCTGGCATGGCCGTCTCTCACTGGGGGAGGTGGAGGTGGAAGTTGAATGGAGAGCTGTATTTGCAGCGCTTGCCCTGCTGACTGTTGCTGGCATGGATTTTATGAGACAGTGGAGCTCAGTCAGTTAAAACAGAGACATGCTCCATTGATAGAGCATTTAATGCTGCCTTTAGAAAGTTTTGATTCCAACGTTTTAGCTATTTAACTAAACTGTGTGTTTTGTACCTAATAATGCTGGATTCATGGTATATGTTTAATGCCCTAGGTGAGGTTTTCGCCAACATCTCTTGATGGCCCCATGAATCCTGTTTTTGGTGGTTTACAGCAGTTCTATTCCCAAAACTACTAGGTAAGACGGTGGGGATGGTGTTTTGTGATCAGCGAATTAAATGTTTGTGAAAGGGTACGACACGACCGTGGTTAGGCTTGTGAGCCCTTCCGTAATACACTTCGCTCAGTCTTTTTGGCTTCAAACATTGTTAGTTAATGAGAGTTTTCTGTTTAAAAATTGAATAACTTGTGTATTCATGATAGAAAAAAACAAACAGCATGGCATTGATAAACATTACAAAAATTTACTTACTGATTTTCTTCCAAGTGTATTCCTGAGGGTAGAACTCTGCTGCCACCCTTTTTTATCTGGTAAAGTCAAGATGGAAACATAGATGTGTTCTTCCAAACACTGGCTTGCTCTTTTTACGCCCTCTTTTATAGTTGCATGACCTCGAACAGAGTATCTTATGATTCTGTTTTTTTTTGTGTAGCTAGCTGTGGCTTTCCTTTGAAACTGTAGGTCACTAACTCTATCACTGGCTCTAAAAAAATAAGTATTTTTAAATAAAACCAAAACATTTTGAGTCAGCTTTATTGTTCTGTTATCTTTTGTTTTGTATGGTTTTGTTATCTTTAACAACTTTGACAATCGTTAACCCATAGAGGTGACTGGTTACATGGAACAAACTCATGCATTTGTTTAGCAGCACTACCACTCTGTCTTCTAGAACTCTTTGGAAAGCCATAGGCCTGAATTTGATGCAGATTTTGATGCATTAAATGCCAGACGAAGGGGGTTAATCTTTCCCCTCCAGCAAAGAAAAGATGATTTTTATTCATATTAGGATTTGTTTGTTTTATTCATGCGCCCACTATGCTTAGCTCGATCAAAACTGGGACACATTCTTCACAGATGTGCTTTACAGCTTTTGACGAAATGGATTAAAATTTATAACCGTTTGTCATCCACCCTCTTATTACAACACTTTGTCATTATAGACATTATAGTGTCTCAAGACATCACTCCTCTGTTTGGAGAAAAATGTACTTCCATTTTAGGAACTCCACGCTCCAGGTGTGAAGGAGCTGCTCTTGGCATTAAAATTACTTGGGCTGTGCTGAACATCAGGGTCTGGATTGTTGGTTTGCAATTATATTTCATGGAGAGCTTGAGGAGGAGAATCTAACTTTAGTTTAATTGACTGTCAAACTGCTAGCTTTGTGGTTGCATGTTTTCACACCTGTTCAACATCCCTTGTGTGGCACTGTTCATGGTACATGTTGAACACAGTCACACATTGTATAAACTATCTGTGAATTAGCTGCTTTTTCAGGATTACAACAATTTATAGTGGTCAAGGAACGTTGGAAAATATCAAAGTTAAGATTATTTTATCTTACCTTGTATGGTATGGAGTACTGGGTCAAAAGGTAAAGCAAAGGAATGCTCCAGAGGACTCCTCACTCCTAAACAGATAACTGCTCGGGATTTTTGATTTCTTCTTGATTTTTGTTTGGTTTTCAAATGTTTCCATAGCAAAAATAAATAGATATTTTAGAAGACTGAAAGTTTACAGACTTGGATTTTTTTTTTCTTGTGAAAGACAATGATCGAAACTTCATTAAATTTAGACTTCGACTTCAAACTGATTAATATGATTAATAAAGGACAATATTTTTAGCAACACTTTTGGTATTTCTGGAAAATAAATTGAGCTACAATGGCTGGATACACCAAGAGAAACAAATAATATATAATAACAAATAAATACTGTGAAATATAATACTCTGAATACGGACATATTTTGCTCCTTAAGTGGAATTTGTGGCTTTTTAAATCATAAGATACAGTCCTATACTTTCATAATATTTTATATTATATATTTAAATTATATTTGTAATCATATAATTATATTAATTTCATAAAATATGTTTGTATGTAATTTAAGTAGTTAATTTTTAGACCTGGAACCGATTGCTCAACCTGATGGTTTTTGCTACATTTTTTTGATTATTGGCAAAAAAGGATGAAAATTCCCCAGTGATGCCTTTGGATTGTAAAATTATTTTGAGATGTCAAATACAGACTCTTGAACATTAGATGAAATAAATGAGTTTTCTGATTTATAAGCTAATAGGTTGTCTCACACATACATCTGGCTGCTTTACTGCCTTCCATCTGTTCCATCTAACCAAAGTTTTAACAAACATCTTCAGACGTCAGAAGTGCAGCTTCAAGGTGGCTCTACAGGAGACAGGCCTGTGGTGTGGGCCACTGTGAGTTCAAAGGCAGGCGGTTGTCAAGCAGAGCCGTTTGGTTGCTAAGCCCTGCAATGGAGGTTCAAAGAGTGAAGGTCACTGTGACGCTCCGTCGGCTCATTAACTCTCCACCACCACATGCCATTGGTTTAAGAATGTCCATGTACAGTGAGGAGGTTGACCTCAGGCTAATTTCTTCCTGACTCCACTAGCTTGTTTTTTTTTTAATGACACTCAGACAGCTGCCACTTCTGAAGGCTGTCTGTCCCACAGGGTGCTTCATTAGGGCTTGTCTCAACCTACGCTCCAGCATGCGTGCAAATACAAAGCATGCCGACTAACACACACAGCCTTAAACTGTCTGTGATCACTGTGTTCCATCAGCAAATTCTGTCAGAGCAGATTTCCAGTGCTGATGTTTTCTTTCTCGCCAAAAGGGTTTGTAACACAATGCTGTCTCCAGTAAAAAAGAACAATAAAAAGGAAAACGGGGGTCTCTCATTCTACTCAACAGATTATTAAAATCTTACAGTTAGAACAAAATTTGGAGAAAACTTCTGATGTTGACCAATAGAAAACTGGTGTTTCTCTATCTTATGCTTTTAATATTTGACAAACGTTGTCTGAAACATGGAACTTCTTATAATTGGAAATGTAAAATGTAACTGAACATGACCTTATTCTATTATGAATTGGAATGAGCAATATAAAAGATTAAAACGTATCTCCTCAACCAAACTTTTGATTAAAATGTTAATGAAAATGTTTTAATTGCAAAAAAACACTTACCGGTAACTGTTCCTCTGCCTCTACTACTGCACTAACTTTTCTCTCTGTTTTAGTCTTTTCCCAGGTGATCAGCTTATCGGGATCTTCCTGCTCAAGAAACTCTAGCTTCTGCTTTTATTGACTGTACTGGTTTTTAATCGATCTTTCTGTTTTCCAGTTTATAGCTAGTGATCAGCCTTTCGGGGATCTCCAATAATTAAGCAGGACATATCCAGAGGCTACAACTTGCTTGATTCCACCTGCTTCCCCATGTAGTTCTCATTAAATGGTCTAAAACTTTTTAAATGAATTTAAATGATTTTCAACAAACTATCACTTACAATTAAATGTAATTTAAATACTGTAGAACTATGGCCTATATGACTACAATCATAGTAGTCATGTCTATGTGAGTGAGAAGTGACAAAACCCTGACAATAGGAAAATAGGAATGAAAACACAAAAACGTTTTCC
Source organism: Danionella cerebrum (assembly GCA_007224835.1). Classification (NCBI taxonomy): domain Eukaryota; kingdom Metazoa; phylum Chordata; class Actinopteri; order Cypriniformes; family Danionidae; genus Danionella; species Danionella cerebrum. The sequence goes on along the minus strand of SRMA01026017.1, from coordinate 132,776 downwards.
ATAATCATAGTTAGTGGGATACTTTTGTGTTGAAATTAATTTTTAAGATCATTTTCTGGAAAATGTAAACGTATTTGTGCTTGTATGTACATGTATGAACATACATGTGTTTTAAACAGGTGTGCAAAATGTCAAATTCATGTAATTGTTAAAAAAAATCTTATATTAAAACAAGACAATAAATGATGCATTTTCAGTTGCCTTTCTTGACACTCAAGGATACCTCACAAAGAACTGACATAACAAACATGCACACTTATGTAAAAGCAGGAAATCTAAATAAACAAAATAAAATAGCAGATTAGAACCATTATGAATAGTATTTTTTTCACTGAGAACTTTAACGCTTTTCATTGATCTATGTTTTTTTCTGAACGGAACTCGAAAGATTCCTATAATTGTAAAACCCTGCAAATACCACTTGACTTAAGAGGCGTAAGTTATACCTTCAAGCTTTAGAATATTAACACATTTTTATTCCAAGCTGAATAGAGGCTCATTCAACTTATATGCTTTCCACCTTTTTCATTCTTTGGGGATTAAACGCATGACCTTGGTATGTGTGGATCTTGAAAACTACACAGTCTTTCGTCAAACACAAGCTGGAGGTCCCCAATGCAAGGAATGATTGACAGACACAGAATGAGTTACTGGCCTGCATTCTGATTGGCTTTTTAATATGATTTCTCAGATGGTAGCATTTGGTGTTAAAGTGCTCATAGCACCATTAACTGTTGTGACTGGAAATCAATATTCAGGTTCAGTGGCTTTTCATAAGCCAGATACTCTAGTTAAAAATTTTAGCTACTTTGGCAAGTTTATTTCCATTTATGTGACATTGTCATGCATTTAGACCAGCAATGAACTGTATCCGTTGAGTTTTATAACACCTTTAGTAAATCTATGAAGAAATTCAATTACATTTTATTGATCATCAAAACTATGTGGAGGCTCCAGCCTTGAATTTATGAGCTGGGTGTGGACAGGATTTCCTCCAGGAACATGAAGGTCACCCATCTCATCTTTACCCTTTTAAGCTTCTCAGATTATCTTCTGCTTCATCTTTTCCTCCCTACAACACCCACCTATACTCAAAAACTGGAAACTTTGAAATGAAAACACATCAAATTTAAAACTTACAACACTATACATGAGTAAAACATGCACCTTTTTTATTTGGTTATTTTGGTAGTTGCACTACTGTACTGTGTAAATGATTTCAGCAAGTACTTTAAAAAGTTTTTCATTTATATTAATCTATGAAGAAAATTTCAATACCACCCTAAACATTCAAGGAACCTCCACCATGCTTCACTGTTGCCTGCAGACACTTGTTGTATAAAGAGCTCTTTGAAGAACAAACTGTTTCCTTCTATAATCAAATATTTCAAAATTGGACCAGTCCAGAGGACCTGCTGCCATTTTTCTGCTCCCCAGTTCCTATGTTTTCATGAATATGAGTATGGCTTTTTGGTCATAAATATTATGTGTATGAATGGATTTGCTGGGCAAAACTGAATTTCTTTTCAGTTCTGAGCTTTAATAATCAGTCCAAAAACTTCCTTTGACTTTTTTTGGTCCAGGCCTTTTTATACAAGTTGTTTAACTTTTTTTTTTTTTGTGCCAATGCTTGATATTATTTTCTTTAGTACAATTCCTGATTCTTTTTTTTTTCTCCTGATTCTTTTTTTTAATTTCATCATACAAAAATTGCACAATAAATCCTGAAATCGTGAAAAAACAAAACAACACTTTAGAATATTGAACTTCGTGATCTCAAAACTCAAAAATTGAGCACTAACAGAGGTAATTAAATAGAAGGAATTGCATGTTGATGCTTTGTCAGGATGTTTTTTTTTGTTTGTGTGGATGGATATGTTAGTGAAGTGTTTTGGACTCAGCACAAACATATTTTCCTCTGCCTGGTGCTAACATTACTGGTGGTGAATGGGGAAGGGCAGGCAGGTTTAGGCAGATACTGGTGTGAACGTGAAGTTTTGTTCACACTCCTCCACCATAATTGGCTGTGTGTTAATAGCATTAAATCTGTAGGGAGACCGAAAGTAAAAAAAAGTAGTGTAAGTACATAGAGCATATAACATTGACGTCAAGCCGTTTATCGCTAAGGACAAATGCAGTTCCAGCTGATGTGTAATATTAAAATTAATGAGGCATGTTTTTTCTCTTGATATTGCAGACTGTATTCGCTCATCACGCTGACCTGTCGTATCAGTCTCCGGCTGGAGGATCTCACCTCCGTGAGGGCTGAAGTAAGCTGTTGGGTCTCTTTCATTGCCCAAATGCCCTTGTTGTAAATGAGGTGCAATGCGCATCAGCATAACGTACATTTTTAAGCTTGTAAAAGGTTTAATTCTCAGGTTGATCAAATGGACTGGCAGATGGTCTCTGTCATCGCCTTCTGAATTTTGCTTACAAGCCTCCTTTCATGAATTGTTAACCTGCCTATACACCTTTAATGAAGCCCTCACTGACAGCCCTTGTCTGAGCTTCCCCATCAGACGCTCAATCTCTTAGCTGGAGTTACAAGTGAACCCTTATGCCACAGTTTAATTCTACATCCCATTACTCCTGTTGAGTGCACAAGACCTGTTAAAGACATCAATAGAAGTTGCTAAATCTGAAGAATATAATTGTCAAAATGAAATGAACTATGCTTCTATGGAGCTGTTTACTGCCTTCTTGATTAATTCACTTCTGGAGTCAGCCTCAAGCGGTCAGTCGATAAACTGCTGGAATCGAACACTTAATTGTTATGCAAGGAGTTGGCCCTTGGTGTTTCTTAGTACATAAAAAACCTTAGGGTTACTATTTTTTATCCATAAAGGTACTATTGAAATAGATACACATCTCAAGGTCAGTGAACAATTGTGGCCAAGTTTGGCTTTATCTGGCATTATTGTGACACTGGGATACAATTGATTAACCAAACAAGCTCCAAGTTTGTAACAGTGTGGGCCAGACATCTTATGTAGTGTGGCATATGGCTGAAACTTGGGCCCATCGTGACCCATGGAAGGGCCTTTTCGAGTATTCATACTTGGTCCAATTTTAATTAGGCCTTTAGACATTTAGTATAATAGACATTCGCAGTATCCGTTAAAGCAGGGGTTCTCAACCTTTTTCACTCCGAGGCCCATTTGCTCTTCAACCCAATGTTCTGAGGCCTAGCGATGCAGCGATTATCTGTATTCAATATTAACTATGGTGTAACCACCAGATCGCAAGCTTTCAGTAACACCTTTGATTGAGTGGATGGAGATATTATGGCTTTTTGTTGAGTGAGAAGTTCATTTTTTCCAGAGAAAATATTCTTTTGGATTCCAGACCCAGCTTGTGTGTTTTTTGAGGCCAAATGTCTCTGCAGCTTTGATGGCTTTAGTGCCTCGTTTGATTACATTTCTGAACATTCAATACCCTGTGCCTTCAATGCGGCCCCAACACCCACCTTTAAAAAAAACACATTGAATGTATTCAGCATCGTATTTCCTCACCACACACTTAGAAGCTTATGCTTGTTGCATTAAGAGCTGGACATTAGCTTTTCTCTTCAGAAAGCGATCCATTTTCCAATGAACTAACAGTCAATGGCATCGGACTAGACTAATTTAAAATGTTGTGACATGATTGGTCAACAAAAAAGGTGCCTTTGACATTTCCTCCCTATAGCTTGTGATCTGAGTGTTGAGTGGAATTATTCAACTTTGAGTGTTAATTTTAAACTTAATAAGTCTATGTATTTAAAAGGTAGATTAACAGAGGCCATTCACCTTTTGAGTGGCCTCTTCGTCTTGGATCCAGAAATAGATCAAGGTTGTTGAGGTGAAAGAAGCAGCTGTTTTCTCTGAGAGAGATGGAGGATTTAAGTTTGAGTCCAGTAGTGTTAACACAGTATTTTTGTGGTGGCCTTTTATAAAGATCACATTTTTGATCACTGCTTTACAATTTTATCTGTTGGTCATGTGGTAATTAATAAATCCAATACATGATCGTCTCACTTCAACATGTCGGTCTAAAAAGCCTTAAGAGTTGCATATTGTTTACATTAATCCTTAGAAGTCTTAGGCTATTGTGTAAAAGATTTTTACACCCTCTCAAAAGCCCAAAATAACAAAAAGAAAATTAATCTAACAAAAAAATCTGTGAAGTGACTGAAATACTTTTGAGAGTTTGATTTGACCAGTTATTGATAATTTTCTCTCTCTTCCACCATCCCTCTGTGCTATGCTTCAGTCTGATGCTCCCTTATCCCCTAATAAGCTACCTGCAATCACACTCAATTCACTGCTTTTCTCAGGTGAAGAAATTGGTCGCTGGGGAGATGAAGTTTGCTGCGCTTTCACTCTCATCTCTCAGATAAACATACTACAGAGTCGCCTTGCCCCCTGGTTCCCTTCACAGCTCCTAATGAAGCCGCTGACACAAATGGCACCATTATCATGTCCTCCTATCTGCAGCCTGAATATTGCGCAAAAACTCGAGTCAGCACACACTAAAAATAAACCAGCTCGCATCTAACCAGAGCCACTGCTAACACGGGTCAAGGTGGAGAGAGGCAATGCAAAGATATCTGAAGATCAACTTTCACAATAATTTTATCCAGTGAAGTCACTACTACTTAACATGGTTGACGTTTCAAAATGTGAGAGTAATTCTATATCATGATCATTTCTAAACTGATAAAAAAAAAGATTTCAATGATTTGACTGCTAAGAACGCAGTGTACATTAAGGTTGATTCCTAACCCACTATGCAAAGTTAACCCGTTGATATGACATCATGTATTTTATGTCAACTGTATTTTTAACGTCTACCCCAGATAATTCAAAGGGATTTAAATATTTTAGTTGTCAATGAACTGAAATCAAGTTTCAGTCCAACTTTATCCCCATGAATAAACTATTTATTTGATCATATATTTATATGCTTCTTTTCTTTTCAATGAAGGTCAGTGTTTTAACTTTTTAGATGTTCAATTTATTTTGTACATACACTACCAGTCAATTGTTTCAATGTTTGTCATTGTACTAAAGTTATTATTCTGAAAGGATTTATTCAATACTGGTGCGGATTTGATTGAAAAAACTCTACCAGTCCTTAAATCTGTACTTTCAAACGCAATACATTAATTAATAAACCAACAAATGTTTGAATAAATCTTGATTCAAATTGTAAATAATCTGCATTGTTTCAGATATGCAACAAATCATTAAAGAATACTTTGATATTCTGTATCATACCTTTTTAATAGCATATCTCAGTTTCGCCAGTTGTGTAGTTTCCCTTCATCCAACAAATCCTTATATTTTCCCTTGTTTAAAGGTTACATATACGATAAACACCTAATAAATACAGCACCAATAAGAAAATAAGAAAATTCAATAAGTGGATTTATAAAATCTCAATTATCTGGCAACCTGAAGCTTCCTCACACACTGACTGAAAGCAAACAGTTAAAATCCACAGTCTAAAGGTTTCGAGAAATGATTGAGAGCAGCTGTTTTTTTTTAGATATTCGAATGATGGGAGTATGAGATTAGTCTTCTCAACTTTATTTATTTATGTATTTTCCCTTAACTGTCAATACATAATGCTGCAGTAAACAGATTAAACAAATGTTGTGGTACCAAAATTCATGCTTCATTTCTGTCCAGTTACTACTGTTCAATTTGGCCCAGTATAAAAAAAGTTTTATATACAACCTTATTGAGCTACTGTCTATATTGTCTGTTTCTACTCTCTGTTTATACACTGATTCATATGACTATGAATCGGGAAAAACGTTTTCCAGCACTTGGAATGCAAACTGGAGCATTATACTTATGCACTTATACTTATCATATTTCTCTTTTTGAAATCAGGTGTTTGAGGAGACTTCAATAAAAGATCATTTTCTGTCATGTTTTTTTTTTTTTATCTTTAAAGTATTCCAGCAGCTCTTGTTTTTCCAAATAATCAAGCAGTTTTGATTTTTTTATTTCCTGTGCCCTTTTATCAATTTAACAGCCAATTAGAAAACTGCAATCTGCAATGGTTACCACTGAAATGCATGCAAATTCCCAGACTGGAAAAGTAATTCTTTGCGAATGGATTTCGCATTTGGCTCCAGTCAGGTTTGCTGGAATGAACTTTGACCTGCTAATAATAAAATGCATGAGAGAACACAGTATTTTAAGTGATTTTATTCACATTGGATTACATTACTTTTCAATTAGTTTTGAATACTTTATTGGTGAGATTTTCTTCTGTTTAAAAAAAAAAACCTCTCCACAGAGTGCAAGATGAACAGCCCTTTATTGTATAAACTGCTTAAACCATGTGACTTTAAACCACATTATCTCCATTCAATAGAGAGTTTTGTTTAAAGTGTTTTTAGTTGCTGTCTTATGGGATTGTTTTCTTTTCAGTTCACTTTAGCTCGTGTTTTTGTTGTTGTTTTGTATTTTCTTATCTTGAGCTGTCATTTTCCCGAGCAGGGTTGTCTCATGAAAGTCTTTGGAGTGTGAGATCAAAGGCGGCTGCTGGAGTGTATGTGTGCGAGTGTGTCATCCAGACTGAAGAAGCCGAGCATAATTAAGAGTGCTCGTGGGAAAAGCAGAGCAGATTAATCACTGAGAGACTCCTGAGCCGTAGGGCAGAGTGAGGCAGCGACGTGTTCCTGCGTCTCTCCTGCTTCAGCACTCTCAGCATGGGCCACAGCGCAGGTCTGTTAAACAAGAACAACCGAGCAGCCGTACAAGCGGATGTGCTGCAGTAAAAATAGCCTTCGTAATGCAGCAGTTACAGTAGCAACTGCAAAATTCTAACAATAAAAGAGAGTGCAATTTCAGTGTTGATTCTCATCTCACTTTGATTGAAATGTACCATCTTAGAAGTCCCGGAAAATTACCTGCTGTAAGTAAATCATCAGCCATTGAATTAAAAAACACACATTGAAAAGCAATGGGAATATAACACAAGTATTATGTATAAGTGAGCAAAACTAAATATTTGCTCTATATGATGGAAAGATTGGCAACCCCTCCCCCTAAAAATGCAATTCACAGATGCCCACTAACACCCATGTTAAAGGAGATATGAAGTAAGAAACCAAAAAGTGTTGGATCTTTTGACATTAGAACTGATGGGGCTTTTGGACTTTCTTATCAATGCTATGTTTGTTGTTTTTCAATGCTATATTAGTATGTCGTCTTAATAATAGTAACAGTGTTGTGTGCCTGTATACGAACAAAAACAAAAAAAGCCTTTTTTCCATATGAAAAGGCATTTTTTTGTTTTTTGTTGAGGTTCACACACAGACACACAATGCTACTACTCTCTCCTCCTCAACCACGCTCATATCACACTCTTAAAAGCATAAAAAAAGCATGAACTTTCTAGGCATTTCATTAATCTACTGCTGAAGGGAAGTCATCACATAAGAAACATAGGGAAACTACACTGTAATTCCAAAACTAACAAAAATACGTCATAAAATGGCAAATGGCACCTGCATAAACAACTTTCAATATTACCTTGTATTATTAGATTGTAATACATGCATATTTTTTCTTTGTTATTACTTGAACATGTGCAATTTTAATTTCCTCTTGCACTGTTTTGTATTGCAGGAACATTGGAATGAAAGTCATGCAAATTCAAATAGCTGTACAGTTAGAGAAAGGTGCTAATGGTAGCCAGGTGAGAAGTCCTGCCCACTTTTGTAATCAAATCAACAATTTTTAACTATATCCATATGGTTGGACACCCATGAATACTAATAAGTAAATTAAATGTTCATGACCATTTTAAAGGTCTACTGGTAAGTTATACGAATTTGCAAAGTTTAAGTTACGTTGTTTATTACATTTTTGGGTCATTTATTAGAATCAAATTCAGTTTGAATTATTATTATTTTAAATATCAAGACACATCACATACTGATTGTAATAAAGAGTTATGTTTTGTAGTACACCAATACTTTAGAGTATAAAATGTGCAATGGGTAAAAACATTTAAAGACTATTTTTGGAGTAGGACTAGAAAGATAAATCAGCACCGATATCGGGAGATTGAGAAAATATGAAATAAACTGCAGTAAAATGTGTTCCCAAATAAATCTTTTCACTAAAAACAGCTGAATTTCGTTCAATAGCCAAGCTCGGTTGATGACTGTCAAGGCTTCGCTCACTGCTCTGTCTTGATGAATTCCATAGTTGAAAAGAGAAAACGTCTATTGTGTATGAAAAGCCCTCACATACTGTTACTTTTACAAATCAATATCAGATTGTTTTTTTGTGAGCAGTAAATCTTCCACTGTGCTGAGGGCTCAATGCGGACCGCACATGGTGGGCTCAGTCCAAATGCTCATTCTGCTCCCCCTGATTCAAGTGTCAGCGCGAGACTGATCCCTGCACAGGCGTCTCTGGGCCACTTTTGTCTCTGCTCAATGGAGTGCAAGGCCTACCTCTTAATCATTGATCCAATTAATTTCGGGAACCTCTTCGCTAAACAAAAGGGTCATTGAAAGAAAAGGCTCACACAATCGCAATGACTTCATAGTGAGAGTGTTGGGTGATTGACGTTTGGGCTAAATGCGCTGTAGCTCTTTTCATTCGATCAAATTTATGGACTTTGGAAGCCGTGTTCATTAAGACGGGCCGCAGTGGGTGTGCTAATGTCTAAATACCTCATTAATGTTGTTTTGCGACCTTTCTAAACCCGCCCAAAAACCTGCTCAAAGACCACCTGAACATGACTGAATCTTGATGTTCACCCAACATGCCCTTCCTCAACAGAGCATTTGCTCAAGCAGAGCTAGGTTAAGGGCAGGTGACCGTATAAAATGTGAACGCTTATAGAAAGCCCTCAAGAACTTATGGATTAATGATGGTTCTCTACAGAAATATTACTGACTAAAGATAAAAATTTACTTATTTACAGCCGACCTCCAAAGCTCATTCAAGTGTATGAAATTGGAATTGTGGCATTTCTTATGTAGCTTTGTTAATCTATCTCTCAATACTGGGGTACATTTGTGTTCAGTGAAATGTATTGTTTATTATTGGTATTGAAAATGGTTCTAAAAATGCTATTTAATGGCTGTTTTTAGTATTTGTTTATCGATTAATTACAGTGTTTGCATGTGTAGACTACAATCATCACTTTTTTTGTTCAAACAAATCTTTAATATTTAGTGTTTCACTTTTATTGCATACATTTAGTCATTCTGTTCTTGAGAGCACTGTTTCCCTTTTCTAAAAAGTGCTTTAGATCAGTCATACCAGTCCTTTCAGGGTCTAAAACTGTCTTGTGATTGCTGGCATATATATCTTGGGAAAATCTAGTCCAAGCTTCTTTAAATCCTTTTAAATATTGCTAATTTAAGCCATTTAACAGAATTGTTCAGTACCTCTTTCCCACACTCCTATTTCCTCCTAACAAAGTTCACCTTTACCTGATGCAGCACCAGGAGTGGCGTAAAACGTCGTAGTTATGAGTTTTTTTTTTATTATTAGAACAGTTAGAAGTAGTTAATGCAGAAGTAGTGAAAAAATGATCAAATGCACAAAGAAACTGAATAATTTTTGCTTAAATTAAAGGAGTTGTGAAAAGGATTCACTTGCCATTTTTGTAACAATAATGTATTCTTAAACAGTACAACTAGGAATATTTTAAAATTCCTAAACCTTTAAACTCAATTGTAATCTTTCCCCTTTAGAATAATAGATTAAAACATACATTTTCTTCAGATTCGTGGTCAGAAACTTTTAGGTTGGCTTTTAATTTTATTTATTTTTTTTTTCTAATGCTGACTATTCAAAACTGGCCAATAAGATCAATGAATGGTTTTCACAGATAGTTTTGAAGATTTTTAAAGTTTTGTCCTTTTCTGGCATCATTGGCCATTTTCTTTTTTTATAAAAAAAAATCTAAGATCATTAAAAATGGATAGAAATGAATTAAAATTATTTAATATACTTTTTCTGAACTAAATCAACTAAACAATAATTTCATGGTATCTCCTGGATATAATTGATAAAATGTATCATCATCTTCATTAATTGAGACAACCGTTCCTGAATCTACTAGAGAATAGCAAAAGTTTAAAATCTCAGCCACCGAATAAACATCTCAGGACAAACATTTAGATCATGTAATGATCTCAGTTTTTTAAAAGGTTCCTTTTCCAATTACACTCATTCTAAAGTTCCACTCTGCCGATCACAAGGTTCGTAAATATCCTGAACTGCTTCAGGTGGTTTCCACAGCAAAACACTTGAACAAGCTGTATATTCCATCTCCTCGAACCGTTAAAGCATCGTCAATTACCTTGAAAGGTTCACAGTGTTTTCTTGGGATGTGAAATTGTTTCCTTAAGGGGGAAATATGCAAGGTCCTCATTAATAAATCTGTTTTTATGCTGGGGCTGTTTTTCCTGGCGATGCAGATTTCTGGAATCCATCAGAGGGAACAATATACCCCCCATAAATGGGCTTAATAGGTAAACACACAATGGCTACAGTGTAAATCTGCCCCCTAAACCCCCTGCCTGCAAGAGGGGACTTTTATAATGACACAGGAGAAAATACCTCCTTTAAAAGTCTAAAAGGCAAGGCTTTGCTCATATTGACTGCTTAGGGAATACTTGCTCACAGGTGTGTTGAGAAGGAATGAGGTAGCGTCATTGCACACATATTTTCTAAAGTGAGGTAATGGTTAAAGAAGCAATCTAGAGTCAAGCATTATAACATATGGGTCTCTACCAGGGCTTAACACTTTCCAGAGTCACCATGCGTGCATGAGTATGTGAGTCTGACATAAAGCGAGACGGCTCTGAATTCCTCTCTTGGGATTTTCTGCTGACAAGTAGCGAGAACTATGCAGTGTGTGTGTGTGTGTGTGTGGATGGCAGGTGTAGGGTCTGGAGGGTAGTAAAGATGTGTGGAGGAAAACTTTCTTTCCTCACTTCATAAAAATGATGAATTTGGGCTTTCGGTGGAGATTCTGGATTTGATGGATTTTGAGACTGTGACTGATTTTGGGGCATCGCTTTATGTGTTAGTGACTGGTTTACACTGCAGATGAACCAAACGACTTTTCCTTTTCTAATCCCATAAAAACAGGACAAAAAGATCTCTAAAATGTATCACTGTATTAAATTAAATCTGCATCGTTTCTTGCAGTGGCTCACCAAGTTAAACATGTTTTTTCCTCATCTTTATAAAAATGTTGGAATCTCTGTGTCTTCTGGGGTTTGGTGTAGATTAAAGCCTTGTTCTTTCTTATTGTTGAAACAAATGAAGCAAAATTTCTGCCAATGAAAAAATGCACTGTCTACTTCCAAAAAAGGCTTCAGAATATTCCCAATTTAAAACTTCTCATGCAAAAGAAAGGAACTTTCTCAACATATGCACAGTAAATTTAGCAGTGTCAATCCAACACCGCTCAGATCATATATGGTGGTGTTGGATTGACACTGCTAAAGTGTTGGATTAACAACACACATTGTAAAAAAGTACACTTTGCCATTGTAGATTATGGGTGCAAAATGATATGCTTTTACATTTACATCTGAAAGTGCGAAATAAAAGTGCGCAAAAATCATGACTTAACCCAAATTAACTTCTGCCTCAAGATGCCATTTTGTCTGTTGGTGTAACACCCTATTCCCCTAGTGTTCCTTTTTAGAGATGCCAATTTAGCACTCTAAAATCAACACTTCATCTTTTTACACTTGATACATATATGATCTGAGCAGTGTTGGATTGACACTGCTACATTTACTGTGTGTCCAAACAAGCCAATCACAGCAGTTTCCTGAAAACTGCCGCATCAACGCTCTGTGTTCTTTTCCAGCTGGTGTGTAAGGAAACATTAGAGCTCTTGTACTTAAAATTAAAGATCCCATGCATGCAGCCGCTGCTAGCAGCAGATGCATAGGTGTGTCTACAACTAAGGCCCTGCATTACAAACGATGTCCTTTAAAACGGTTTTCATATTTGACATATATAGGTCAGTAAAAGTAAAAGTTTATGCCTCGATTGAAAACCATGGGAGCAATGGGGGCTGACACATCGGACTGAACGAGTGGTGTTAACGAAAAAGAGGTTTTCGTGAGGAAAACAACGAATGAAAGCTGGGTCTTTTGATGACTTCAGTAGGACGAAAAAGAGCCGCTCGTTGGCACAGTTACGAAGAAGAACCATCAGTTGGTAGGTGATCACAGGGAGCTGTTTAACTAACGCCTTAGAGATTACGAAACTGTGGAGAAAAAAGAGGATTTGTTGTACTCTATTGCCTTGGAATTGGGAGTTGGTGGTAAACACCACCAACAATTGTTTCATACCAAAATATACTTTCTTCCTAGAAATAATTCTCCACAATTGACAATTGCTCTAAATCTCCTATCCGAACAATCTCTCCAGATGTCAACAATGTAAAACACACGTGTAGGGCTGTGCCGACATAACATTTGGGCTTTTCTCTCCTTGTAACTCAGATGTAAATGAGATAGATCATGAAGGTCTTTACGAAACACGTTACTGAGCAACCGCATCTGAAACTTTTACCTGCAGTCATCTGCATGCCTTTGGAGTGGGCCATGCTTTCAGCACGCTTGAAAAGAATCTACATATTCTGTTTACAGTGGGCCTCTCCTTTCTTCATAGCCTCCTGTCGTTCTCCCCCTCTTCTCTCTGCCTGTCTTAAGCCTGGAGGAGATGAAGAAGAGAAGAAAAGAGAGAAATAGTCTCCCCTGAGGGGCCCTAGCCGAGACAGAGAAGTAGACTTTCAGAGCTACCCGTCATATTGTATATGCAGTGAATGGGCCTTCGGTCCAGAGGGGGGATTTGTTGTATGTTCCTCCTCGTCTTTGTTTGTGTGCATTTTTCCCCGTCTCCCTCCTGCATTTCTCGTCTTGCACTCAGAGGTATGAAATATGCTCTCCAGCTGCAGAAGGTGATCTGACAGATGAAGACACTGAACAATACGTCTCCCGGATGGCATTCACAGAAATGAACTTGAGCGAGGGGCTCTTCAGAGTAGCCCCGTGTTTTCAGTTTGGACTCGGCATGTTGAAATCCCTAAACATCGTCTGTGTTTATCTTAGAATAGTCGTTTCAGTGCCTTTAGGGACTGGCTGGACTGCTATTTTCCTCATGCATCCATGCTATGATAACGGGGCTGCCATTTGGCATGCAGATGGACTTTAGGGCACACCAGGTCTCTGGAGGTATCGTGGGGGAGGAACAAGACAGCTTTTGCTCAACAGCTACAGATCCAACAGTGGCGCCAGATACTCAAGTCTTTGCAGATGGACCCTCAGCAATGTAATTAAGGAGCAATGTTCAGTTTCTGATAGAAAACAGTTTCTGGGAGAGCAGAAGCAGATGCAAATGTTATGTCAGATGATTTATGAAGGTTTGTAGGGAAAGTAACTCAATCCACACATAATGCAAAGCATTGATTCTATCTATAGCAACTGTTCTTGGGTAATAGATACCAGGCGATGTTTTTGAATAGACTTTACATAAAGTACATTTGATTTGTCAAAAATGTATAACAAATTTGTAACAAAACAGTGTTTGTTTTTTTTCTCAGGTGCATGATGCACATTTCTTTTCAATCTATTAACTACGGTGTGCTAAATTCTTCCTTCTGTCACAGGGAAATCTCATTTGTAGCAGTGGTCCTCTCACAAATTGCACCACGGTAGTGCAGTGGTAGCATTTTGTCCCCACAGAAGGTTGCCGGTTTAAGGACGGAAAGGAGGGAGGGAGAGTTTGCATGTTCTCTCCACAGTCCAAAAACGTATTTGTTGTCTCTAAATTCCCCTTCAAGAGTTAATTTCTCAACTCCAGTGTGATTATAGATGTGAAGAAAGTACTTTTAATGCCTTTTTATCTACCTCAAACACTATATAGTTACAAAATACACATAAATAATTAAAAAATCCATTTAAATGACTAAACAATCTCCTGTCGATAAGCTGACCAGATGTTTTCGGATGTCAACAAGTGTGAAAACATGAAGTTTTACTGATTTTGAAAGATGCTGGAACTCTACAGGCTTCTGTGCTCTTCTGCTGATGTCTCTGAAATGTAAAAATGGATTGTTTTGCACACGTTTTAACATTGAGTAAACATTGATTGTGGTAAGACTGAAAATATGTGATGGTTTCAGAAAGGAAGTGCGCTTGAGGCTTAGTGTGACTAGTCCATTCTTGTACTCTGAAAATTGCAATAAAAAAAACCCCCATAACTTTGCATTAAAAAGCTAATGAACGAACTGTGTTTCTGAATGCGATTTAAAACATTTCACTCAAGTTTCGAAACATATAGCACCAGCTATGAATGTCTGAAACACGATTGCTCTGGGGGGCACACATGTGCTGGATGTTTTCTTTGTCAGAATAACTCTATAAATCCAGAATGTGCAATAATACAAACGCTGTAAAATCGCCAGCCCTTGCTTTTTGTCATCGTTTACGCTCACTCGGGTTAGAATATTCACTCACCGTGAACAGACCGAAACTGTTCTCAGCTCTTCCTCCCCCTTCCCTTATCCAAATGCAGTAGATGTGTTTTATGATCAAAACTCAAGCAGTTGCTCGGTTTAGTTCATTATTGATTGGACCAACTGTCCTCCGGGCGTTGTTCACTTTAAAACCCCGGTATTACTTTTTAAACACACATGTAATAACTTCCAGCCACAACTACTGCACACAACAGCACTGACTGTTCACTTTAGGTTTACTATGAGACCAGGAATGTTTTAGTGGTCCCATATGAATCAAGCAAAAGGGGCTGAAAAGTTTATTGTCCCTTAAACAAGTGGTTTAGGCCTGGGGCTCTGAATTCAGGTCAGTAATGCACCTGGGTTGAATAGTTTGCCGCAGTCAGCTGCCGGTTTGCTGAAGCAACCCCCATGCAGTTAATTCATCCACGCCAGTAGAAGCAGCATAACCCCCTTGTGAGTTTAACCCCACAGCTTGACCTGGCACATGCTTGAAATTAAAAATGCAGTAATATATCACCTCTGTTGTCTCAAAGCACAGAGCGGACATTACTTAGAGCTTGTTGTGGTTAAGCATATTAGAGCTCAATATTTTACTTGTGCTATGATTGAGATGTCAGGTTTAAAGTGAGCCGAGGGAATGACATTTGTTATATTAATTCAGAAAGACAGAGCACCGAGGTTTGCTTTCTTGGTCTGAACTGCTAATGATTTAACAGGATGAGAACTGTGCCATGGAGCTGCAATATAAATTGTGATTAAATTAATCCACTGTGTAGTAAATTTAAGCAAAACTGTCATTTGGCATTGATGAGTTCAACAAGTTTTATGTTAATGCAACAAATATTAATTTCAAGCATTGACTTTATTGTCTACTAGGGGTGTAACGATAAGCACTACTCACAATGCAATTCTATTATGACATTATGACATATGTATTATGATATTTAATCCAAATCCTAAAAAAAGTCAAATGAAAACAAGCTTTACAAAACTTTTAAAGTTTAGATTTAAAGAGGACATTTCTCTGGTGTAAGAAAGGCAATAGAGTACGTTCTGTACAGAGTTTATTCAAATTCAACAGGTTACTAAAAGCAGATGGTCCTTTAGATCAAAGCTGGAAAATCATATAGTATCAGTGACATTAATGTCTGGAGGACAGACATGCAAGGTTTGGATTATTATTATTATTATAATTTATTTATTTATTTTTTTTTCAATCATGCAAGGTTTGTATTATTATTATTTGTATTATTATTATTATTATTATTAAATTTTTTTCAATCATGCAAGGTTTGTATTATTATTATTTGTATTATTATTATTATTATTATTATTTAATTTTTTTCAATCATGCAAGGTTTGTATTATTATTATTTGTATTATTATTATTATTATTATTATTATTATTATTATTTTTATTTTCAATCATGCAAGGTTTGGATTTATTTATTTATTTATTTATTTATTTATTTCATTTTTCAATCATGTAAGGTTTGGATATTTTTTCTTTTTTTCAATAGTGCAAGGTTTGATTATTTTTTCAATAATGCAAAGTTTGGATTTTTTTTTTAATCATGCAAGGTTTCGATTTTTTTGTCTTTTTTCAATCATGCAAGGTTTCGATTTTGTTTATTTATATATTTTATTTCTCAATCAAGCAAGGTTTTGATTTTTTTTTTTCAAACATGAAAGGTTTCGATTTTTTATTCAATCTTGCAAGGTTTGGATTTTCAATTTTTTTTTCTCAATCATGCAAAGTTTGATTTTTTTTTAATCATGCAAGGTTTGGATTTTTATTTTTCAATCATGCAAAGTTTGGATTTTTTTTTTAATCATGCAAGGTTTGGAAGATAATCGTTTAGAAAACCAACAAAGCCTTTGCACAAACCCATTGCCACATTTTTTTGTTTGTTTAAAAACTTTGTGTCTCTTCATTTTTTATCCCGTAGGCTCAATATCTATTTATATGCAGTACAGTATGTATTATCGTTCTATGTACTATCCATTATATAACCCAGGATTCACCTCTCTAGCTTACCTGCACTGTTTGGAAGAGAGGTTGTGCAGGTGAGGATTTGGCTTAACAGGAAACTTTCTAACATTAGCCTGTAGCAGTTGTGTGTGTGTCTCTGAGACAATGCTGTATTTTCTTGCATGCTTAAGTGAGGCTTTTTGCCCACGGAGGGTTTCTGGCTCCAGGGTGTGCCGGCTCGGGCAGTGTAGAGCAGGAGATGATGTCATCAGCTGGCACCGCTCCAGTTCTCCAACTTGATGGTGCAGGTCTGACACCAGGCCACAGGCTTCACAGTACCACACGCAATCCCATCATACTCCACACACTGCACCCATTTACTCAACGCACAATGGCTTAAATCTCTTGTATTGCGATCTGCCCATTACAGAGATCCCTCAAGACCCAATCCATTCAAAATCATTCTTAACACAATCTATCCAAAATACTAATTCCTTATAAACTGAAAAAAAAACACCTCCAAATACCCCCCACACTGCCTTTTCCATCCAATACAACATTGAAATGCAGCATTCCTGAACCTTCTAAATGAAACCACAAAAGTCTGCTTTTTCTTTTCTCCAAAGAACAAAAAGCACCAAATTTACAACAGAAAGAAAAACACAAAAATATCATTATATTAAAACTGCAATCAAGAATTGTCAAGTGAGCCAAGTTTCCTTTTTATTGGTGTTTAGTTTAAGGATCGTGTCTTTTTTTTAACACAGGCTCATTCTCAATATCTCCTAAGATGATAAATAATGTTTACTGTTTTGCCAACTGTTCAGGCGTTCTAAAGATCTGGCTATAGTACTCTTAGCATAGTGTGGTATTGATAATCAAATACAAATAGATCACATCAAAAAGTTACATTTGACTGTTTATAGTGTTATTGTGTGTTGATGGTTTTTAGGCAGTATTTTTATTTTTTTATTTTTTCTAACACAGTTTACAAAATAAATAATGTCCACATGTGTCAATTAAAAACAATCAAAAAAAGAAAAACGGGAAACCCCTGAAATGCTGTAAAGACTCTACCAAACCAACCAGTGGCAGTCGATTTGTGCTATTTTTAAAATTAAATGTTCAGCATTGGGTTTGCTAAAAAAACGGTTCAATGATTAAATAGGAAACATCTAAACCTGTACATTCAGTAGTTTTTTCTAGTTATAAGTTTATTTCTTTGTGGCTAGCGATGGCTCAATGTTGCCCTTAAAAACCTAGTCAGGGCCATATGATCTACAGATATGATTGACAGATAAACTGAACTGAGCTGGCTAACTGTCATGAGAAAGATGGCTGAATAGTTTCCATGACATAAAAAAACGTACTTATTATCAGAAGGACATGCAGAATGAGACCATACCAACAAAAAGCGTGTGGTTTCGTGTTAACTATTGCTTAGCATGCCATACTGAAATTACAATCTAAAAACGGAATAATAATTTCACCGTAAATAAAAATAAAGCAAAGCAATGCTTAACATTTTTAGTAAGTGGTTTTAATAACACAAGTGAAAAAAAAACATTTTACTATGCTGCTTTGTTATTATTATGAAATATGTTTTCCTATTGGGTTTTATGTAAGTTTGACAGTTATGTTTAATTATTTTTTACCTTAAAGTGGTTTCAATTATTCACCCATGAAGGATTGTTTACATATTCAATACTGTATAAAACAATTAATGCAGAGGACAAACAGAAACACACACCAGCATCACGAGCTGCCCGGCAACCGATAGAGTGATGGGGTGAATCACCGTGACGACCATCTGGGACTATGCTAGAGTCTTGCCAAGCAGAAGAAAAAAAGAGAGAGAACGGCATTAAACTAAGTGGAAATCTTATGACTTTCTGCAAAAAGCTTTCAGTTTAAGTTCCATCCGTTCTATTTACAAGTAATTGAATCCTTAGGAGGGTCTGCGGGTGCTTGTCTTTGTTTTGGGGTACAACCTGGACAGGTTCATCTCAGGGCCACATACATTTACGCTAACGTTCGCTCTTGTCGGCAAATTCTCCAACCCGACACGCATGATTAAAGTACCAAATAGAAATCCATGCTTCAACATGAAAAATATGTTACCCTCACAATGAAGCTCATGAAAGACAGGATTGCTAGCCTTTTTGAGGCCCGCAAGAGAAATGAACCAAAAAAAAGACTGAAAAGGTAAAGGGTATTTCAAACTAATGTGCCTTGATCCGTTCCAAACTCATATGTTTATATTCTTACTGAGAAATAAACATTTTTAGTTGCTAAACATTTTTATATGACTATGTAATAAATCTTGCACAAATCACAAGGTAAATTGTGACTTTGCTGTCTTTGATTTTATTTTAATTGATTGGTAATTTTCTTGCACGTCTAATGGCAGCGTTTAAAGCTACGATTTAATTTGATTCACTGCTTTGCGTTTAATCAATAAGACATTGTACCCATCTTTGATTGAGACTTTTCAAATCTTAGCCTAAGTCTTGAGTTCAAGAGGGTGCCGATATATCATTCACATGTGCATTTATCCATACATTTTTTGATGTGTGTGGTCCAAAATCCTCGGGAGGGAGAAAATGCTTGGTACTGTGGGTTTGTGTGCGGGGGCAGAATCTACCAATCTGTCATTGGCGGTGCTTTGCCACTAAAAGTGAAGTGAAACATTGGCACTACCCCCACGGCCCCCCATCCAGCCTTGTGTTAATTGAATAGCTGGGGAAACCAGGGGAGGCTGGGAATTGTATGCATGGAAAACTGAGGAATTTATCACTTACATTTGCATAACAGGATTAATAGGCTTTACCTCTGCATTCAAGGGCAACAAGAGATGAAAGAGGGCAAAGTCGTTTTTTCACTGTATATGTGCACAAAGGACACACCTGCCTGGCACCGATGAGGTCTATGAGGAGTGGTGTAAATGGACATTCAGACAGACAGAGAGCAGGAAAGGGAAAAGAAGCTCTGTATGGGCTCTCATTGTTTGATAAAATTACATTCATTTATTATTGATCAGTGCTGTTGCTCCTCTGGGTCATCTGGGTCACATTACCCTACACCACCACACAGAGGGCTCCAGAGTCTTTCTCAACCACCATTTTCTTTCCTCCATGCAGTCCTTTGTTGGGTGGTTCACAACTTCTGTGTTAAAAATATTACAATTCGATGATGGTTAGTTTGTGGTGTTCTGACATTTTCTTATAAAACATTTAATATATAACGAGTACTAGCCCCATGCTTTTTTCATTCCATTTTTTATACGATAAAACATTACCTTTATATCAGGAAGATTCATATATTTTCCTTGATGGTTTCTTTGGCTGCTGGTTTTGTTTTAGTGTTGATGTTCGGAAGCTAATGTCATTGTTCGCTCAACACGAACAACTGCTCTCAGGATTTTCCTTCTTACGAAACTCCAGCGTCTAGTTTTATTCGTTGAACTGCTTCTCTGTTGATTTCTATCTGTTTTCCAGGTGGTGGCCGGTGATCAGTTTGTCGGTGATCTTCAGAGCTCAACAAGCCATATGGAGATGAAGGGACTAGCCCTGGGTTCCCCTGTGACATGTAGCTCCCCATGTGAATCGGAATTGCGAGTGTGGGTTTTTCCTCTTGAGCTCCGGTTTGCAAACGTCTAAAACATGTGCCCTTTGTCAATGAATTATTTGAAACTTTAAAATGTTATTTTCATTAAGCGACCTAAAACACAATCATAATTAGACCCCCCAAATGCGGTTTGAACATTGTTTAAATACAGTCTCCACCGAACAACTAAACTCATAACTTTATCTAGGCAATTCTGTCCCAGAAAACGTTCAAACTGGAACTAATCTACACTGGGCTCCTGCTTCTTTGGAGCCGCTTTGAAGCACCTGTATAAACGCACTATATAGATACACTTGACTTGCTTGGCACCTTATTTCCAGTGAAAGAAGCTCTAAATGCTTCAGCATTCCAAGATTTTGGACATATAAAATCTCCTAATTTTAAATTTGTAAACCTGTGAATTTGGTATGCAACAACTTCACTGTTTCAGCATTCCACTAATCTGACCATTGCCAAACCAACGTAATTGAAAAATCCCTGCCTACCTGATTGAACCTCTCGTTTCTCTTTGAAAGGTCTTGTCCTTTCTGTCGGGCATCGATCTGTGTGTTCCCATCTGCTGTGAGTGAGTGCTATTTTCCTCTGGATTTGGTCATTGCTGGAACTGGGAGGCTCTCCATGGTCCACTGACTCTGGCTGCTTGCTACGGTGCTCTGCTGAGGCCTGATTGAGTAAACTGTTCAACCCTGAGAAGACTCTCTGAGTATTGTATAAATATATTCGGTTGAACTCGCACTTGGGTCCTTGTGCTTCCCTCACACCTAACACACTTGATGTTGCTCCTTCTCTGAACCAAAGTAGTGAATGTAGGCTTTTGAGAGCTCCTGAAGATTAGAAGATCCTGTGCCATGGGGAGCCAGTGGTGGCAGAGTGTCGTGGGCTCTCTTGGCCTCCCTAAAAACCAATAGATCAAAATTTTGAGATAATTTTTGAGGCCTGACTGCACAAGAAGGAAGTCCACAGCATTGCAGTGGTTCAATCTAGATAGGCCTTGAGCCTAATATACAAGTAAAATACTTTGATCCATCTGTAAATACTATGCTGACCCAACAGGTGGCAGTATGGTTCTAACCCCAAAGGTATTCTGGCCAGTCAGAGCCCTCAAAAATAGATTCATTTTTTAATTGCATTTACATGTGTGCGAATGGCAAATCCACATAGAAAGTTGGATCCTGAACCTTAGAGGGTGATTATTGAGGACTGCAGCTTATCGGTGAAGTCATGCTGAACTGTGGGATTAATCAAATGTATCTGTTTTTGCATACTATTAACTAATTATCACAGGAAAAATACAGGATGCATTTTAAAAGGTGGAATGTGTAATTTTTTGGTTTGTGGCTTTCTTTAAAATTCTTTCCTTGGGTACAGGTTTTGGTTTTGAGCCAAGTTGTGCTTGGTGTCCGAGCTCCAGTCAAGGGAACTCGAAATGTTTCAGCAGAGATTTTGGACGATTGCATGCACTTAACTTTGTTGGAACAGTTTGGAAACCTGTTTTACCATGAGAATAACTTGACTAGCCAGACCAGAGCCAGTAGTAAGAGTTAGCATGGTATTTTAATGAGATTAGGCTCTTTTCAAAATCCCAAAGATACCAAATTAAAGACTAGCAAGTGAACGTGTAATTTCCTCCACAGAGAGTAGTGATAATGCACATCGGATATGAGCAGCACAGCCGGATTGAGCAGATCATTCAGTTGAGAGTGCTACAAGATAGGATTTGATAACGAACATCAGCCAGATGTGCAGCTGATAATAGCAATCTAACCTTGAGGGGAACAGCCCTCGTATCTGTCCAGCACTCAACTGCATTGAAACTCAATCACTTTAATTGAGGTGATTGAATAATTTAAATTGATTATAACTTTTTAGAAGCCTCCATGTTCTTCTCTTTCATGGCTTGAGTAATTGAGTTCTGACTTTGCTGGAGTGAATGAAGAAGTAGACGAGTGCACGGTAAAAAAGTGATGTGTGAATCTGACCCAGTTTTCCGAGCTGCAGTGGGAAAGTCCGTGTGGAAGGATGTGGTCTTAATGCAGTTTTAAAAATCCTCTTTTTTAACCCCACAGTGTTTGCAAATGTGGTTTGAACAGAGCCAATAATGAGTTTTTAAAATAGAGCAATATTCTGGGATTTCCATGTGTTTGTTAAGATAGATTTCCACACTGATCTCCAAAGAAGTTCAGGTTGCTGCACTTGTTCTTCTAAGAGGTTTTTAAAATATTTTAGAAGCTAAATTTGTTTTCACTCATTAATTCTTGAGCTGTTTTCTTTCTTTTTCGATTAATTTTTAGTTGCAAGATGTAACGGGAACATGTAACTCTCAAACCAGCAGAAGCTTTTCTGTGAAAAAAATCTTTTTTATGTTTTCCTCTCTCACCTTCCTGGCACAGTCTTTACCAAAGTTCAATTGACACTAATTTTATTAGTTTTTATAATTATGATCCTGGGAAGTTGAAACAGTGTATGTGATTCCCGATGAATGCTAATAATGATATTTAAATAAAAATCTAAGCTATTTTTTAAAGGGCTTTCCAACTTCCATTTTAAAATACTCTAAATTGATACCTAAATAAATTTGGACGCTCTACCAACAATAAAAGTAATTTATTCAAGCAGATTTTTCTAGTAAAATTCCCCTTTTTAAAAAAGGGAACCTAATATGCAATATATAATATATAAAAACTTTCATTTTTATGTTGGCTTGTAAAATCCTACAAATTGTTATCCTACAAGTTGCAGCCGGCAAATTTTGCCAAGACATCTAAACTTATCTGACTTATACCACTAAAAGACTTCTGGGAAATCGTTGAGAATGCTGGGATACTTAACATGAGGTCGGACTGTGAACCACATTTGTGGAGGTTACCAGTCTGTGCAAGAGCATATCAATCATTGTGCAAAAGAAATTGCTTTATAAAGGGGGTTAAATATTTACAATAGACTTATATTGGCCATAAAAAATTATTTGGAAAATGCAACAAAAATATTATCAAGAATAAATAAAGAAATGGGGGGTTGTTCATGGTAATCAAAGTGACGTCTGACAGCTCCTTAGCAACCAAACTGTTTACCCTGGCAACCCAAATTCTTGAATTTTATTTCAGCTTTGGTAAATGATAGAGACATGGGGTCGGTGACATTTGTCATGTAACATTAACATAGCATAGCAGCCACACTCATAGGGACATGAAGAACATTATGTTGTGTCACTGACCCTGCCAAAAGAGAACTAGATGTTTACAAAACAAAAAAAAAATGTGCATATCTCTATCTCCGCTGTAGAAAACCAAAGAAAACTAGGGGTTGATAATATTTTGCAGTTTTACAAGTCAACGTCAATGTTTGTGTGAGTCTGTACCTCACTGCTGATCTGATGTAAAGCAGACGTTTTTAGTTATTGTAGAAATCGTACCTGAGTACATGTCCTTTTCATGTGTTCTGTAACTTTTAAAATAAAGCAACCTGAACTCTCTCTTCATCTGCTTCAACAGGAGATTTAACACAATGCTCTATTCAAGTGTAGATATGTTTAATGATGAATAAAGTCTAAGTGCTCATTTGAATCAAGAGAACCAAGCTTTTCGAGCAGGTTAATGAAGTAAAAAAAAAGGCAACGGTTTGCCAAAATTGGTTGCACAAGATTTACTGCTGTAGCAATTACACTGAAGTCCTGGGTAAACTCTCCAGGAACTTCCTTGAAAGTCATCATTTTCATTCCTGAGGGGGTTCTTCATCTGAAAACACTGTTAAACGTTAAAGAATGACGTCTTCGTGGCCTCAGTGAGAAAACATCCCAGGCCTGGTGAAAGATCAGAGTGAAGAATTAAGCTTGAGAAGCACACACAACACACAGACATCTCTGCTCTTCAGTTCCTGTCTTTTCTGTCATCTCACATTTCTTTCACTTCCAGCATCTGGCCAACATTATTTCAGTGCAGATCTCCTCGTCCGTTTCCAAAGCACACAGACTTTCCCTTCAGGTTACATCATGACCATGACATCATTGCTTTGGTCTTCTAGTCTAAACATCGTGAAGTGAGTTTCCATAACAGCGGCCGTGTGTGATAACTTTCTCTGAGTTAGAACGGACTATATTCAGAGCTCATATATGTCTGCAGCGTTTGGGAACAAATGTACTGTACGTCCCAAGAGCAAACGGGTGGAATAACGTGTTGGCTTCCCTTGATATAATCCCACAATCCCTCACTGCCGGCCAGTGTATGGTCCATCTCGTCACCTGGGTTGAGCTGAACGCTGCGGTGATGTAAACCATGTGCTGCCACCTGTTGCCGATTTATTAAAAGATTGAAGCGGTATTTTAGTTTAGTCCTCCATCTGTCGTTCCACTTTACTTTCAAAGCCTCTTGTTCCAGATCCACTACTCCAGGAACACTTGCTGAGTTGTAGGGAAGTTGTCTTTGGCCACACACTCTTGAAGTTTTGCTTTGTTCAAAATAAAGTAAACTATTACAGCTTTATTTATTTACACTTTAGTGAGGGCTCTTGCATGACATGAATAGAGCCTTTACTTTCTTGAAAAAAAATTATTTTATTTTATTTCCTTGTATTTAACATTAATGTGAGGTTGAAAGAGAGTATTTATTAATTAAAATTAAAAGGAGGTACTTATTTTTCACAACCCAAAAGAGAATGTTGCCATGGGTTTTACTTTTTAATTTTTAATGACTTTTTCTTGTCTGTGTTTGTGCCTTGCCCCTCCCATCCTGTTGCTCTCCCAATTGGCTGTACACCTGTATCTCGTTTGGTGTGTTGATTTCTCTACCTTGATATTTCCTTGTAGCTGTCTTTTCATTGCTGATTTATTGTGTGATTTCATTGAGTTAAATCTTGAATAAATCTCATTTCTTGATGATGCTCACATTTCTATATTTAGAGTTTGAAGAATTCTCATGGCTACTTTTATGTTCTAATTTATGCGTTGTTTTTCTTTTACAGTCCAAGTATATTCACCTGTGCATGTCTAGTATTTTGTTAGGTTTCCCCTCTCCCAGGAGTTCTGTGGTATTGTTTTAACTTTTGGTAATAAAGAGCCTGCTGATTGTTTCCTGCACTTGAGTTGTCTACTGCTTATTTTTACAAGAATATAAAAAAAGTCCAAAGGGCAGAAATTGCCCCCATTCGGTGGAATGAAACATTGTTGCAAAGCTGAAATATAACTTTTTCCTGAGATATTATATTAGTTTCTGCCATTTTTATACATACAATGTCTCTAAAGCACTGAGCATTTTTGGTAGCTGTAAAAAATCTGTAAAAGACCAATGCTTTTAAAAATGCTCAAATATTGTTTTCATCAATTAACAAAAAAAAAAAAAACAGAGAACTCTATGTTGAACTTGTAAAAAAAGATTTAGAAAGTTCTCTGCTGGTTGGTTGATCCAAATATCTTGGAGAATTAATCCCAGATCTTCTGTGAATGTAGCTTTCATTCATCATTCTGCCTCTTCATGTACTCCCAGAAACATGTTGAGATGAGGGTTTGGTGAAAGCAACGTCATTACTTCCAGTACTTCTCGTTCTTCTTAATGCTGATGTTGTTGCCCTGCAGCAGAACAAACATGGGGCCAATCATATTCCTCCCTGATGAGTATCTGCATTGAGAACACCACTAATCCTGAAAAATCACTTCATTTGTCAAATGAAGTTCATCAAGCTTGTCTGCAGACACTAAGTATTGTACAGCTCCATTCTGTTGACAGACAAACTCCTTCTGCTACAGTCAAATATTTAAAACTTGAACTTATTTGTCCAAAGCTCCTGATGCCATTTTTCTCCACCTCAGTTCCTATTTTTTTTTACGCATACTTGAATGCTTAACCTACGTCAAAGTTATAGCTTTTTGCAGGAAACCGTTCCACGAAGACTACTTTCTGCTAGTTCTGATGCTTGAGATCTTCCAATTTCAAAGTGTTTTTTGCTTTGTGTGTTTACGTTTTCTTGCAGTCTGCTCAGCTGACACCTGCAGCCTGTTTCTTTGTGCTTCTTCAATCGAGCTTCAACACCCCAACTTGAAACCGTGGTCTGCTTTGAAATCTTGCTCAATCCTGCCAGAACAAGAAATGTTCTAAACCTCACGACTTAAGCTTCCTACACAGCTGTTTCTGTTTCAGTTCACGATTGCTATTGTTCGCAGTGTAATAAATGCACAAAAATAAAGCAAACATTATTTTCACACTTGCACAATACTGTACATATTATCCTCCGGGGCATTTTCTGCACTGTGCTCATCTAGGCAATATTTACTCAGGTTCTGCTTGATGAAGTTTGTGTTTCCTTGATGTAAATATTTCCTCTGTCAGAATAGCTCTGTAATTAGAGGATGCAGTCAGTCTGGTGTAAAGTGTGTGGGTTCCTGGTAGTGTGCAGGGTGGTATATATACAGTAGTGCACACAAGAGTTTATTTATTAAATACACCATCCGTCAGACACAGTCGCGCTGTCCATTCCATCGGCTTTAGCGAGTCAATATGCTGTTTAGTCTGGCTCCATTGCACCTTTGGCCTCCATTCTGACCTTGTTTCCCACTCTGAAAGTTCATGATTCAGCCATCGATTCTTTGCCAGAGCGCAGAATCCCATCAAACATGCGCCGACTGGATTGCCGTCACATCAAAGCATACAAACCAGCTCACGGTTCCAAGTGTCAATAACACTATGCTAATGGTGGCTAACACAAACAGGCATGTTGACAGTGCTAGCGCAGACGTAGCCACGTTCTCAGAGTCTGCTGTGATTCTGATTGTTTTTCCATCTTCTACTCAAACAGACAAGTCTCTGAAGCCACAGGCCATGATTCAGTTCACACAGAATGGGATTAAACCAGTTTTTCCTCTCTTCTCAGGACCCCCGAGATGCCTGGGGCAGGCTTGTTTCAGGGGTGCCTCTTGTGGGCTTCTGGAGGAAAAGCAACCACAGAACATTAGTTAGCTGTCAAGTTTTCCAGCAAAGAGGCACAGGATGTTGGGCTTCCTGTGTGAATGGCTGCTCTGATGGGAAACTAAGGGAATATGGGGGAAATTGGTTATGGGATT
Organism: Danionella cerebrum; assembly: GCA_007224835.1. Classification (NCBI taxonomy): domain Eukaryota; kingdom Metazoa; phylum Chordata; class Actinopteri; order Cypriniformes; family Danionidae; genus Danionella; species Danionella cerebrum. The sequence continues at coordinate 105,612 of SRMA01026017.1, read as the reverse complement.
CAAACCTCTGCTCCTGGGACAATCCGTGGGGTTAATAATCATTTTCACCCTGCCCCTTATAGCTTTTTGGTTCTTTTGTTCTCACACAGTGAGAAGTTTGACAGTGAACATAAACAGAATTCCGGAGCAGCAGCGGCGAATGGAAAAATCACATATGGAGGCAGTTTGCCTGGATCTCTAGAAGGAACCAGTGAGGACCATCTATAATAGATCTGTTCTGCTCTCAAAGTGTAGTCATTACCGAAGCTTAACGGACAGCAAGAAACAGTGATTTAAACTGACATTCAGCATGTGAAACTCCAAAGCAATCTCACTTGACAGGGTTTCTCACAAGCTTTAAATACCACAGAGATTTGATTTTCTTGACCTTGTTTCTACAAGCCTTCTGCTTTCTTTATTGTTCTGAACAACTAAAACAGGATGTTCTGCCAGGGCATGAGCTTGGTTTGATCGTGTATTTAATTATGCATAAATGGGTGCTTCTTTAGCTAAACACAATCTTATCTCTCATGGGTGGATTTTTTTTTTTTCATTTCATTTTTATGCAAAAGCCAAAATGAAACTTATTTTGGAAACATCCACATGTATTTATTCGATTGTTAAAATGACTGAGGACAATGTAGAAAGGAACTCAACAGACGTTTGATGTTTTCTTTGACTTAATTTGAGAGGCTTTTTTTATCTTGTGGGCATGAAACATTTTGAAGGAGTCAGTAATGATAACTACGGCAAAAAAGTTTTTTTCAATCAAATTTCTCCCATACACTGACGTACAAAGGATGGGGGGGAAATTAGGGGTCTATATTCACACTATAAAATTGTCACAATACGTATTGTGGAGCTACTGGAAGAAATTGTGTAGGAGCTGAAGCTTCTTCGAAAAATTGTGACTAGTCACTTCTGAAACTTCTTTACCTTGTCTTCTTGTTTTATGTTATATTGTTATATTTAGTAGAAGACAACCATCCTTTACTCACATTTTAAACAAGAAAGACTATAAAATTGTCTCTCTCCATCACTTAGAGTAAATAAGATGACTTAATGCAAACATTAACACTACCCCCTGGTGGATGGATGGTATGAAACATTCTCAAACCAATCAAACTAGACCCTATCCTTCTTAGCTTTATGGTCTCAAAACCTTTTAAATTCCATTTTCCAATTATTGTTTTTTCCAATAGTATGTTAAAAATTCTGTTATAAAATATTGTGATGCATATCGTATCGTAGACAAACTATTGAGATAAATATTTTATTGGTACACCCCTAATATACAGTATTATTTAGAATTATATTTAAAATCGGTTTTCCATCATAAACCTGCTGTTCTGGGCTCATTTATCCGAAAACAGCTGGAGTATTTTGTTAGTGTTACTATGTTTTGTCTCTTTGCCCTCTTCTCTGTCTCCTGCTCCACTCACTTCACCGCCCCTGTGACCCTCCTTGTTCCTCTCCCAATCAGTGTCCGATTCTCATCAGCACTTCTCTTTATAACCCTTCACTTCTCCTTCCTTCCTTGTCAGATCTACAGTTCACAACTACTGACTCACCAGTGTTGACTGGCTTCTCTATCTCTCTGTAACATTCTCAATTTACTTTCCTTCTCTCTTAGCTCCAGATTCTCTGGACTCTGAGCTCTCACTGCATGAGGGACTTCCGGATTGATAAGCCAGTGATATATTTCTGTACCTGTTTTTCTAAATAGACTCTGAAATGCACTGATGCTGCCTCCACCATAGTTCTGACAGCACTACGCTTGTCTCTGCCTACCTACTAAATTCTCCTGAACAAAGTGTCTGTGAACTGAGTAACAAAAGAGTTGATGATTTTTGCACATGGAACATTAAAAAAACCATGAAAGAGCTGAAGTGTTTGGCTCCGCCCCCTTCTTGAAGCCAGCTGTTTGTCACTCATTGTTCATCTGCCCAGACTTATGACGCAGCGTCAGAATTGTGTTTCAGTAAATGACTTCTAGAACAATGAGATGTTTGGGCATGCCGTCAACAAACTTCATATATGATTTGCAACCATTAAATCCTGATTTTAAGAATAAGTGGATAAAGTTTATTTTAAACAATGGGTAAATCCAGGCAAAATAATCTTTTAACATCACTTTAAACATCTATTAGAGAGTCCAGATGTGAACTTGCTATCTTAAGCTAGTTTGGGCAATATTATTTTATTAAGTTACCATATGCTAAGCACTGGAGGTTTAGACTATGAAAGCAAAGGCTCCCTGCAATGCAGGTCATGTGTTTGAGTCAGTGTGATTTACGTCCTGTGATAATAAACCTGAGGTGAGAGCATCAGTGGGTATGTACACTGGCAGGAAAACAGAGCTCCTTGTGAATGACAGATGGAGCATTTTAAACAGACCCCCATAGGTTTATGTTTCATTTCTGTCAGGGATAATATTGAGAGTAATGCGGCTCAAATCAGTTCCAGTTTCTCTGTGAGGAGAGCTACGTACAGTCTTACAGGCCTCCTCTGAGAGGGATTTCCCAACTCTAACACAAATAAAGCTGAACACAATACAGTTATTCGGAACAGATAGGCACAACAAAACAAGACATTGTTCTTTAAAGTCACTTGTTAAACGGAATCACTGCTCTTCAGTCCACAGTGCCTGATCCTGTTCCAGAGGATGTTTGTGTGTGTCTAATCAGACAGATTGGAAGTAATTAACCTTGCCTGTGGCCACTGAGTTTAGGACTTTATTGCTGCAGTGGCCCAGGACATTACAACAGAGTTTAAGTCCTAATAATGACCATTTCACCACACAGAGCCTAGTTTTTATTGAGGTCCCAACATTATAACTCAAGCTCAAACTTTGATGAACTGCTTTGTTGTTTATTATAACTCAATTTTAAGTTCAAAATTAAAGTTCCTTTTTGTTTTTAATAATAACTATGTCCAAAGCTATATCTGTATGCTTTAAAGTCATTGCATCCTCACCAAGTGATGCTGAATATTTTAACTAAACAGGAAAATTTTCATAGTAACATTAACTCTCTTCAGATGTCTTTAATTTGCTGTCGCTTTTTTTATTTTGCTGTCGCGTTCTTGATTTGCAGTCATGTTTTTAATCTTCAGTAGTGTTTTTGATTTGCAGTCGCATTTTTAATTTGCAGTTGTTTTTTTTAATTTCAATAATGTTGCCCCATGGTTTCGATTTTCAGTCGCGTTTTTGATTAACGTAATAAACAAACTCTATATAGAAATACAAGGTGAGTCAGAGTGTATGGAAGACCCATGTTTGCAAACCTTTTTATTTTGTCTATAATTCCACAGTAATCTTTACGCGTAACCTTTGAAGTATGAAATAGAATGTTTGATTATTTGACATTCGAAGCTCACCCCCACGTTTTTTTTCATGCCTTAACTAGTGTGATGAACTGGTCTTTCTCTTTCATACTCTCCGTCTGGTAGGTGTTCTGTCAGAAATGTGTTTTTAATCAGGTCCATGTTCTGCTGGGATATGGTAATATTGAGCACTGCTTCCCAAACCCTGTGGGTCCTCTGGCGAGCCAGCCTGTAGCCATTTCCAGGCCAATGCTGATACACATACAAGCCGCTGACATCCCCTTGTATTAAGACCCTCAACCTCTAGAAAACCCTGGAACATGCTGCCATTTAAAACAGAGCCTTATAAAGAGATGAGGGTAGGTTAGAGGTACAGGGGTGTGTAGTACAGAAGACTGTGGTCTGCATTCTTAGAATGAACACGCTGGTAAAAAAAAAATCACTCCTTAGAAACTTCGCCTCATATTCACTTCTTAGCAAACAAACAAAGCTGGAGTACAAATGTGTTGTCCACCACCACGCAGCTAAGAATCAGCCAATGTTCTGGGTGAAGATATGAAATCTCAATTGCTTTCATAACACATGTTTCTGGTCTTGATGTGCATGATTCATCGTGTATGTTATTGCAAAGCCATAGTCTTCTGTCTTTGATATGAGTCCATAAATAACTGTAGAAATTAAATATCTGTGACGGCTTTTAAACCCCACCCTACATAATAACATCTCTCTGTGTTAAATGAGTCGGGGATCGCTTGTAATCTTTTTTTTTTTTTTTTTTTTTTTTTTTTTAGAAAAGAATCTAACTAGAATCATCTTTCTTTTAAAGTATATACTGTGGATTCCATGGAAATATAACCATTACTTTCAGCACGTTGTTGGAAACTATAACAACCTGTGAACACAGATTTATACTTTACTCTCTGTATTGAATGTTGTTTGGGTTTGTTAAATATAGTTTGGAAACAAAAAAGTGCTTCAGTTTCACAATTTTCGCATACTCAATTATACTGTGTATACACCAACTGATGAGGGGACATTGTTTCAATAATATATTTAGTAAAAATTATAATAAAATTAAGTCATGAGGTGGCTGGACACATACAATTTTGTATAAAATATTTAATATTCATTGGATTAACATTTTTTTTAATGCAAAAGTTCTTTCTAACCATGAAGGAAGATTTTAGGGAAAAAAAAACATAATAGCCATTATTTTTGGACACACTAGAACTTAGGAGACATCCCATTATTTAATCCAAAGGGTTTTATGACATTGTCCCACCCTTTCGACTGTCTCCCAAAAGGTCCTGGAGATTTTTATAGGAATTAGTCCCAAAGGCGTTTATGAGGCCATTTGTGTGTTTTCCCCAAACTGAGCGAAGACATACCAAAACGAGATAAATATCGTTAATGTAATACAATGGAAAATACATAAGAACCACAATAAAGTCAATGTGAGACCTAAGCTTGTTTTAAATAATTTCTTTCTTTTTTTCAATCTTCTGTGTTGTATCATATGACCAACACATTTGTTGATACAAGGCGTGCGCATGCAGGTGAATATTACTTTGAAGAAAACCTGGACGTTTTCAATCGGAAAAATATCTCCAGAAATCACCGAACTCTGAAAAACTTCCTTTCTTAAAATCCTTACAACAAAATATAAGTTCTAACTAGAAAGCTAATAAAACAATGATTTAGGCTCGTAAAAGTGCCATTTAAACATTCTTGTCATGTTCCCAATGTCGCTATAAGTAACATAAACCAACCCCCACGTCTTTATGATTTTGGAAATGTCAGTGATAAAATATAATGTTTCCCTTGACACTATATTTAAATAAACCAACCCTCAGTTAGTTGTCATTAACCAAAGCTGAGAAAGAGTTCTGAGAATTTAGTTTCTGGGGTCAACAGTTTGGCTGCCAAGGAGCTGTCAGCAATTTTTTTTTGTAGTAGGATTAATGTAAACAAGTCCATATTTCTCTTTAGTGTTTCATCTCTAACCAATATATTGAAATTTCAATGGCCATTATACGTCAATGATAAATCTTTAACCTCTTCTAGATCCTGGGGTTCAAATACTTTTGCAAAGTGGTTGTTATATTCTTGCACAGAGTGATAATCTCCACAAGTGCGGCCAGTTTAAAGTTTCTATGAGGTTCTCAGTTTGAGTTACAGTTTTATATCTTTATATTTTTATAAAATATTTATTCAAATGAAATTAAACCTGAAGCTTTTTAGGATTCAGTTGCTTACAGAGCATTTTGAAATAAACGTTTTAATAGCATTATTTTTAATCCAACACTTACATGTTTTTCTAAACGCATTAAATTTTGTCTAATGCCAAACAAAATACATTCTAAATAATGTAAACGGTTTTAATCCTCCATTGAGATTGCTCTGGGGTGTATTTCATGGCAGGGGAGATTTTTCAGGCACTATTCCAGTAACAAATGCCTCACAGACCAGTATCGAGCCAGTGGTTAGGGGCCGATGCTTTAGTTCAGCTTCAGTCAAGCTCTATCAATTCTATTTTGTGACAAGACGTACACCCGTCTCTGTAAAGAACAGCTCTTGAAATGTATGCAACAACTATGTTATTTATTATACGGAGTGCATTTGATCCGGTATGTGACTCACCACTGCTCCACCAGGTGCTGCTCTTCGCTGAGCAGAACTGGCCTCCATAGAGGAGAGGAGGAGGTGTGTGTGTGGCAGAAAGAACGGGAGGGAAGGACAGATGGAGAGATTGAGACCGGCTGCAATGCGTTCTCTTCTCATCTGGTTTGAGTTAACATTCCAAACTTACAGACACAGCAACCGTATCCCAGTATAGACGACTAGTTCTGACTTCCAGCAAAGGTGTGTGTTTGTGTGTGCAGGACGGGTTCTTCCCTAAACCTGCCACATTCCTCCTCCTCATCCATCCTTCTGTGCTTAGCAAGTAATGAAGATAAGTGTAGGGTGCATGTAAGTGTAATGGTTGCACAGGGCTAGTGTTTAGCAGACTTGCTTTACAGTTAGCTTCAACGTCACAAAAATGTTACCTATCAAGAATATAAATGTGATTTATATTGATTCTTCCAATCGGAGCACAATTACTTTAAACAAGCATGTAAGCAAGTCAATTATTTTAAAAAAAATCGACTTCATTTGACCTGTCTACCAATTTATTCCTCTCATAAATTTGACATATTTTACTAAGTTTTTTTTTTTTTTGTGGCAACACTTTTTTCTTTTGTAAAACATTTCATTTATTTATTTTTTTTAATTACATCACACAATAATCCCATGACAAACCTGAAATAAAAAAAATACAATTCAGAGTATTTATAAGTAAAAAAAATGAGAGTGAACAGTTTTTATGCCCCCCCCCCCAAAAAAAAACCTGAGACACTGTTCAAAGAATTGTTTGTGCTATATTGTGCCAGATCTTTGAAAAACACAAGCCATATCTTAAAAACTTAAAAAACGATTGCAAAACTTAAAAAAACGAGTGCAGATTTTCTCACATTTTTCTCACAGAATTACCTTGCAAATTATGTGTTATAACCTTTGTAATGCTCTTTTAAAACACAAAATATCAAAACTAATAACCTTTTTGAAACCTATGTTTGAAATCGAAATTAAAACGGCATCAAATATATTTGGAATCTGGTAGGTTGCGTCATTCCTACTTAACTCAAAACAGCCGCTGTGTTCTTCTAAGGGTTATTAATGGTAAGAACATCTGATCATTCTGGTGATTCTTACCCTTGACGAAATTGAGTGTGAAGTCTGTTCATCAAACTACAACTAAAGTTGTTTATTCATTGGACTCTAATTCTTTTTACTTGGATGTGTAGATGTGCCATGGTTGAAGTATACACTTTAGTACTGTATATTCTAAATACAGTATCTTTTAAATTAATTTTATAGAATGTTTGTATACAGTTTTGTGTCAAAACTTTAGGCAGGTGTAAAAAATGGCAAACTTTCTTTTATTCAAATGTGTAATGTCCCATTGGCGTCCATGGTTTTCAATCAAGGTGCGTTGAAGAATGAAACTTTGGACCAAAAATTCGGATCGGTGTGGAATCGGCCGGAATACTGATGTAGAGAGGTGCTGTGATTGCTGTTCTAAAGTTTCTGTAGGTGTACATTAAAATTGTGAATCACTGAAATCACCATGAAGGGCAAGGCTCAACTTGTTACAACACTTCCAGGTTCCCGCCTGAATCCCACATGTGAGTATATGTGTGTTTGTGTTTGTGTAGGTGTTTGTTGTGTGGGTTATGACTATACTGGTTAATAGGGTCAGTGCTGTAGGCAAATATTTCTGCTCTCTTTCTCTTCCTCGCTCTCCATCTCACTCTTTAACAGCTGTGAACTTGAACTCTTATTTACCTACGTGTGTTGAATTACACACGGCAGCCAAGCGCGCGCTCACACACGCACACTGACAAAGGCTCACTCAGCAGAGTTCTATAGACATTCTATAGGTGACACGGAAAACCCTTAAAAGCTCTTATGTTCATTGTAAGAATATTTTATCAAGTATTTCTCTGTAAACTGGATATACGCACATCTAGAAGCTAGTTACACTGCAGTTCCTTTATAGATTTTATTGAGCCTATCTCCATTAGAAATAAGGCCAGTGCATGTCATCTGAAATGATGAGCAGTGTGTGTATGTGTGTCTTCATCATGCTGCAGTTCAGCGGTGTTGGCTTACACACACAGGTCTGACCGCAGCAGGCTTCAGCTGTGCTTGGCTCTGGATGCAAAAGATGAAGTAACATAGGAAGAAAGAGTAGGAAAGTTGCAGAAAAGGCGAGCAGGAGGTGACTGAATGGAATGCCGAGTTCAGAAAAGAGCGTCGCTGTCTTGAAGATGTGTCAAAGAAGAAGATGCAGCCGGACAGAAGAGGAGGGTAAGCAAGGGTTAAGCGCTCGACTGGTGCAGCACAACAGGAAGGCTGTTCTTGGGCTCGACTCCAAACAGATGTTCAATTGTTTCAGAGCTGTGCTTACACTGTTGGACTGCGCTCCAGCACTCAAGGGAGGAGGAGGAGGAGTCCAGAAACTCTGAGAGACCAGCTGCAGATGAGAGAGAGACTGGGAGAGGTGTGGGAGGGTGAAATGCTGTGTTTTTTCTTCAACAAAAAAGCATGTGTGTGTTCCAAAAAACATAACCCCCAGGGAAGAGGGTAGGACAGAGAGACTCAAGCTTTTTTCCCCTGCATAAACAGCACTTTGAAGTGGGTGAGCAAGGCTGGGGAGTCGCTGCATATGCAAACAGGCTCAGTGTGAGAGATACAGTACAGATGATCCGCTCCCCGAAGGCCTGCTTCACTGCGCCACTGGAGTCTCACCTCTTACCTGCTTTAAACCATAATCACACTTGATTTTCCTTAGACCCATTGGCTTCAACCCGAGTTCCAATCAGGAAGAGTGCTTTCCTAAATTAACAAAACAATTTCGTTTCTTTTGAATTCATAAAACCAATTTAAGTTGTACGTTTGAGTCATGCCTTTAACCAACCTCACAATTTGCTGACAGTAAAATGTACAAATTTCAAAGAATGTAAATCAAATGTGACTGGAGCATTAAGCCATAGATTTTTTTCATTACATCACACAATAATTCCACAACAATCCTGAAATTTCTTTTTTTACTGCAAAAAAATTTCAAAAAGTGACAACAAACAGATTTAAATTTTTGTTTTATTACAAAAATCTAAAGTGTTGAGACAAAATAAAAGTTCATAGATCCAACAAAAAAGCAAAGATAAACAAAACAATGTGAAAACTGCATCAGAAAGCCACTGCCATGACTTTGAAGAACACAGCCATCTCACAGGTCTTGAACTTTCTAACTCAAGCACCAATTAAATGCATGAAACTTTTTTTTTGCATTACATGCCTTTTCATGTCATTCTTTTTCATGACCTACTGCAGTATTCTAATATTCTACTGCAGAGTTCTAAAATTTGATTGGAAAAAAATTAACTAACCACATTCAAAAAACATTAATTAATTAAACTTCAGAGAAATGTATGAAACACAAGGGATCTACGCATGGTGCGCATAATCTATTAGATACGCACACCAAGCAATTGATTTCAAAACGTGATCTTTATCTAATTTTTGCAGCACAACAGATTGATTTGAATTGTGTAATTTAAGTTAAATGACTTTTATGGTAATATACTGTATATTGGTTGAGAATATAAAGACTGAATAGGCAGTTTTGAAGAGAAGAGCCCAGTTGTTTATTTAGGCCTCTGTATCCCACACACAAACGAAACAAATGTGCTCAAGGTTGTGTTTCACAATCATGTGAAAAGAGCCAAGGCAAAACAATGGCTGGCCAGACTTGCATTAATTGCCCACAAAAGACCAGCAATGACCTCACTCGAAACTGCCTAAAGCTAGCAAAACGGTAGCTCTTGCACTGAACACAGGCCGTGCCGTTACGTTGCTCTCTTAAAGTCAGGGCAGAGGTTTCTCCATTGACTCCCAGGGCGTACAAACACATAACCTCTCGACTGCCAACAAACAGATCTGCTCTCGCGACTGAAACAGGTCAGTAGAAAATAGGTCTCTCCATAAATGTTCCCTTTTATGGCTGGCTAACCTACGTTTTTATGATTTAATTTGGTCATGTTCAGAGTTGTGAAGTCTCTCATTAACCGCCCTTCCGTTTTAAGGAAAATTTGTATCACTTTTCAATGTAAAAAATTATTTTAAGGTAGAACTTTGATGTTAATTCCATGGCTCTTATGCCAAAACACTTCTAATTTAATTATGTTTATATGTCTCCACGTAATCCTGGACATACTCAATGTTGAGATCAGGCGCTGTTATTTCTCAGCATGGACAACGCTTTGAATCCTCACCAAATCTCCCAAAGGCAGTCCCAAACGTTTAAGAACCCTCGACCATGCTTCACTTTGCCTGCAAACACAATTAGCACCCTAGTCAGTGTTAAAACTGTTCATACTTGCATTTAACACTGCGGCAGTTATTATAGAGGTCATCCCTGCAATTTAACACTAGAAACACTAGTGTCGCAATTCAAAATGATTTATGGAAAATGTATGATTCTGAAAAAGATATGAGTTGATATGGACCGTAATTGGTAATCTCCTCAAGAGAGACGGTGACTGTTTACAACTCGTAAATCAAACAGGGAAACACGATAGTAACTTTTACAGCTCAATTGGAAGGGAATGACCACTAGTACAACGAAATCACTGCAATGTTTGTGGACCTTGAACCCCGTGAGTCACACAGACACAAACATCCTGATTGCTTGATTATTGTAGGTTACTCGAGCAGGCTAGATTTGCCATTGAACAGGTGGTGTGTTTGTTAAGGGTGTGTGTCTGCATCAAAAGATTCATGCTGACTCAGAGTTTGTGTGTTGGAGCAGCAGACAGAACGGCTGGCATCTTGAGGAGGTGTATTAGAGAGCATTCTGTGCACAGACTGAGTTATGCCTGAGTCACAAAGCAGGCTGTGATTGAGAATTTTAGAACTTAAGACCTCTAGAAAACTCTATCTGAGGTCCATTGCTTCACAGTATGAGTTTTCCATTTTTACCCAAGATGCATTGCTTCTTTGATAATGAGATAGCATGTAATATTACTAGCCCAATTGACACAGGGTGGAAAGCCTCATCTACTTAATGTCATAGCATTAAAGCCATTGTTTAAACAGAAACATGAGGGTCCTCTTTGAAATGTGGAACGCTGTTTGGAACACTGTTTAGTCACCAAAATATGTGACAAAGTACAAGTGAACCGGTGAATTTCAGTCAGGATCCAAGTCGAAGAGATTGATAGTTGAAATAAAGACAGGAAGCATCTAATTGAAAAGTGTTTTTAGGTCTCATTTAAAACACTGTAATCATAAACGATAATTGACCAAATTGGACTTTTATCCGAAGCAGGAGATCATTATGAAGGGAAGACACGGGGCAAAAGGGACACTTCTACAAACTCATTATCACACTTTTCAGAGGAAGCGGGAAATGGACTTCATTTATAAAAAAAGGCAATTTGCAAATGTATATGCTACCGGGAAAAATTTTAAACAAAGCACATTAACGGTTCAAAGGAAAATGGCAAATAAGCTAATCTGCAGTGCATTTTTTCATTGGGTCATAATATGTTTGTAAATTTGACTGATGACATCAGCGCCTCACCAGACGTCACTGGTTGGTACAACATTTAAAAAATATATTCCGATTGGTTTTATGTTATAGTAAATTGAATAATAAAAATTGAATGCAAAACATATTTTGGGTAATATGTGTTGTCTCATTTATAATACTGTAATCATCAATAATTTTGATACAATTTTAATACCTGCTGACCAATGTTTTGGTTTTTACATGCTCATTTATTATGTTTACGAATTAAATATATTTTATTCCCTCACATAGTTTTTTTTTCCGTAACCAGTTTTAAAAGGCTTTTAAAAGACATGTGATTCATGTAAAAATGATAACTGAATTTATTATTTTACATTAGAAAATAACATGCAGTATTTCATCTGATTTATTACTTCGAGTGTACGTTATGTCAATTTTCATCAAGGTGGCAAACCCATGCTGAGAAGCATTCATTTCCTCAACTCCTCAGTTATTAATCATCTTTTCAATCACTCTGAGGTTTAAAGTATGATTCATTCAGTTAATGAATACTTCTCTTTCTTTCACCTTCATTCCGTCCTGTTACAGATTTTCAATCATAATAATTTCAAAATGATTCAGTTTTGATAAATTAAACAAGCATCTCACATCAGTATTTGCCAAATGCGTATGAACGCACAGCCATTATTGAATTTTTTTTTAACAAATAAAAAATATTGCATTTGATCAGTACTGTATACTTTATAGATATATTACAGTTAAACTCACCATTTTTAAACTCACCAAACTCACAAAAAAAAAAAACATTTTGGACCTACAGTAAATATTTACAATGGAGTAATACATATCTAATCTAAAACTAATTGAACTAAAAGGAACACTTCTACAAACACGTTATCAGTTCTTTTCTTCAGAAGAAGTAATGCATGGACTTCATTTATAAGTATCGGCAAGTCTATAATCATTTTGTTCTGCTTTTTTTGTATGCTACAGTTTGTATATGGGGAAAATGTTGAAATTAGATTTCAAACCAAACACGTTAACAATTGCCAAATAAATAAGTAAGGTTCTATTTATTTTAATTAGTTCATAAATCTGACTGAGGACATCAGTGCCTCACCAGGCATCTCACTGGTTGGTACAATACTTTTAAAATGTGTTTTAAGGGCAGGCACCTCAATTTCATTACTCTGTTCAAAAGCCATGTTGTGTTTTTTGGTTTTGTGGTAAAGCTAATTAAACACATACAAATTTTATGGAAAACATTTTATCCAGGAAACATTTGTTTATTTGTGTAAAAACCACACATTCTTTGTCAAAGTCACAGTGTTACATAAGACGGTGAGAGCATAATAACTCAATACACTTGTCCATCCAAGAGCATATGAAATCATCCTTGGACAGTCCAACGTAATACATCACTTTATGAGCCAAACGGGTGGGTTCAGTTTAAAAACTTCCAAAACTGAGGTCTTTCTGTGGTATGTCAGTAAATCGTTGCCAGTGTAATGGGGGCTGTTTTACCCATGAGTCAACCGTTTAACTGCAGGTGCCTCTGGCTCAGTAGTGACGCTCATCCATTGCTTTCTTCACTGACTCAATGTTATGACATATCAAAATAAATAGAGCAGACAGATGGCCTCTCCTCTAACATTTCACCAATGCAAAGAGGACTAAATATGCCAGTGTACTTCTAGAAGCGCCTTAGCTTGATGGGTAGCACTGTTGTTGGTTTGAGGCTTGCCAGTGACCTTCCTGAAAGGAGTTTGCATGTTCTTCTGGTGCTTGTGTGGGTTTCCTCCGGGTTCCCCCCACAATTCCAAAAACATGCGTCAGATTAATTGAATAATCTAAATCTCCCTTAGGTGTGAATGTGTGTGACACCCTGTAATGGACTGCACACAATGGGCACTGGAGATGTGCACCAGCAGACCCCCGTGATCCCGAAAGGGAATAAGCGGGGTAGAAGATAAAAGCTTTGGATATTTGGAACGTTTGGCATATCTAAATATCTGAACATCACATCTGAAAATTTTTTAATGGGAATCTCCTATAAGCACACCGTATACCTACTGCTGTATATTTCTACAAAGTCCAATACATTAGACTGTAAACCGGAACCGGAGTGCAGATGAACCTGGATCACACTGATGAACAATCAGAGCTCAGACCCAATTCACCTTCAACAGTTAAAATTATCATCCATGCTCCTCTTCAGTTGTCAGACCTACGGTTCATGCCCCCAAGAGTTTCCAGGATTGCTTCTTGCCTTCTTGGACTTCCGGTACTTCTTGCTTTTCCTCTGCTGTGTTCCCCCAATTCTCCATCTGTCACTTCTGTGTAATCTACCTACCTTCTACTCACCATCTGACTAGTCACCACTTCTGAAGACATGGTTGGGTCCACAGCTCCAGGCACCACTTCCTGCTAACTTCCTGGTGTTACAGACTATACAACTCCGAGTGTATTTCCCTTTAAGGAATGTTTATTTTCACCTGTTTGAGCATGTGTAATTAAAGAATGTATAAATACTAGTTTCCAGTTCTGCTTGATCCTTCCAGCACTGTGACAATTTGTTAAAACGGGGCAAAATACAACATCCATTTAAAGCTTTCCTCAAAAGGAAATCAGTACTAATCTGATACCACAGTAAAATCAGCCTAAAAAACAGAACATATCATTATAAAACACAAAAAGAATCCTATAACATTAGAAAATAACACCTCTTTTCAAACAGAACACCCAAAAGTATTTTTAACGAATGAAATGTCTGCCAAAACCCACTAATAGGCAAGCAAGACTTTTCTGCTCTTCTTGGGGGAAAGATCTTTTGTGACACGAGCGCATTACTGTAGATTTACGAAGATGGCAGCGATTAGAAAGAGTGAGTGTGTTGTACAGATGGAGTGATGAACAGCACGCTGGCCTCCATCACACTCGTCCAGCACAGTGATTCACCTCTTGTCCTCCTACTGACAGTGTGTGGGCCTGTCTGAGTCACACACCAGGCACATGGCAACCGCACCATGGCAACAGTCTCCCTCCAAACACTTCATCTAGAAAAGAGAACGAGTAGCGAGAGAGCAAGTAGCACACTGCTTTAATACGTCAGCCCTTTATACACTGTATTGTTACCAAGAATGCCTTGTGCTTTACCTGACCTCTCATTTAAAGTATGTGAAATGGACCTTGATATATCTGCTATTTTTTTACATTTCTTGATTTAAATGCCAATTTCTTACAAACCCATCAGGCACCTGCTTGTCAAATTGTACTTAAATTCCTTTCAAAACCTTGATGTCATTTTGACCATGAAAATAATCATTCAAAAGCACCGTTGGATTTGTCTCTATACAAATCTAGCATCTAACTCGTAGAGCAAACCCATGTGATCTGAAGTTAAACCTAAAAACAAAACCTAGCATAAAACAGTCGATGAACCATTCAACAGTAGATGATCATCTAATTAAGATGTTAGATGTTAGAGATGAAGACTGGAAACAGAGGTAAGTGCATATAAGGTGAGTATCCAGAAGAGAGCTTCCTGTAGAGAGATAGCTGGGAGTCGCAGGAGAAGAACCAAGAAGGAGGGAACCATTCAAGGAGACTCGGGAGATGTGCACCGCAGGTCTAACAAAAAAGGGGGAGGGGCAAGAGCAGTCCTTTAAAGACCTGTGCTTGATTGGGTGCTGGGTTCATTATTGTGATTGGCTGCAGGTGAGTTGAGGCTGACACTTTTTTGCCAACCGGATAGTATAGAAGTATATTATTGGATCAAATAGTTAATGTAGCGTTTTTTTTGTTTTCCTCATGTAATAACAGCTTAAAGATGATATAATATGTAAACTTGACTTTTCTGACATTCAACATGCCACAAGTGTTTCTTTATCCTATATTCCTTTTTTTCTGCACTGAAAATGGGTCAATGTTTATAGCACCACCCATAGTTCTAGCACCACTCACTGACCAATCAGATTAATCGCTAATACAGCTCATTTCTATAAAGAGTGGATGTGCTGTCTGACCCGGAAGTGTGAGAGCAGCAGACCAGAACAAACAATGTCCAGTAAATTGAACTTCGGATGTCCAGAGCCAAAAGTTGTTTTTGGATTACCAAAGAATGAATGATTGACCGGTGAGGGTTGGCCAGCAGGGGGCGTGGCAAAAGTATACTGTTGAAGAACTGGGAAAAATGGTGTGTTTTGAGGAGGCCAAAAATTCAAAGATGTTCTTTGCGATTAATATTGCATTTACAAAGTTATACTAGCAGTAAAAATTGTTCATTATTAATGCTTTAAAATGGCATAATATGTCACCTTTAATTATTCAAAGGAACACAATGGGGCAAACAGCATTTCTACAAGTATACTTTTTTTTCAATTGGCGCACAGCAAAGAACCTTCAGCTTTTAGCCTCAGAGATTACAGTAAGTTCTGAAAACAGCCCAGGCCAGACACAGAGCAGACATAACAAGCTCTGGATGGGTGAAGCTGTTTACATTCTCATCCCAGAGACAGGATGTGCTGCTGTCATCTCTCTCTCTCTTTCCTTCTCCCACATCCGCTTGACAGTAAGTCAAGACTTTGATGGAACATAATCTATTCGGGTGTTTAACATAAGAACCACATATGAAGTGGATAATTCTAGGATTCAGGCTTTAAATTGTCATATGCTTGTAATGTATGTGAGGGAAATGTTATGGAAATATATGAAAAAGTTTCCATAAATCCACAGGAGATGTGTAAAGCTCAAAACGACTTCTTACATTAGCATGCTCCCTTGGTTTCTGGCACTGTTATGTCTTGAGCGGTGATGGGCCGTCAGGGCCCTCTCTGCTAGTCTAAATACTATCAGAGGCACTGACTAACAGTACAATCTAAATTCTGAAATTTGTTCCAAGAATTCATAATAAGTTCCTCCCAACGGTCAGGTTTCTTCACATAGTAATGTCTCCAATTGCTGCACAGCTTCCAGGTGTCCAAAGAAATTTTTTGTCCAATCGCATTTATGGCTCAATGTGCCGCTATGTAAATCTAACCTGCCCAAAGCATTCAGTGATATAATTGATAGTCTTGCGTGAATCAACGTGTATTGCAATGTGTCCAATCAGATTATTAAATAGCCTTCTGAAGGCCAGTCAGCGAGTGTAGGGAAATGTCAGCGTTTCTCCCTTCATCTCATTGGCTTCTGCAAAATTCTGCATTCTGAAATCATTTTACATCCACAATAGCCCATGGACGAAGAGAAACTAAAGACATTGGCACAAAACTCTGTATAAAAGAATGTTTCTGACAAGCAGTAGAGTAAAAGCCATTGTTTTCTTTTACTGTGTTTCGAGTCAGCTGAGAGGATATGGAAGTAAAACCCTGTTTACCTTTAACTGACAGTCATTGATGTCTTAGTAGGGAATGAGTAGTAACATCTTTGGCTCAATTTTCAATTTTTAAGCCTTAACCAGGACAAAACTGAGAAGATGGTCTGAAAGTGCCACCCTGTAATTGACAGATCTATTCTAGCACACTAGGCTGACCATCACCAACCTTGGGGTAAAATGAATCTAGAGCTTAAAATGGACACCTATATCAGGACAGTTGTAATTTTTTTTTAGCTTAGACAACTGACAAAATTAAAAACTGTTCTTCTTTGACCAGTGTGTGACACTGTGATACATGCTTTAATAACCAAGTTGCTGGACCATGTACATAGTGTATTATTGTTGTCTCGTTTGCAGCTAGTTTAAAATGGCATTCGTAACGTCACTTCATTAGGCACATGTTCCTTTTATGGATTTTTTTTTCTGTTTCAAAGCCCTTATTGAACTAGCCCCAGTGTTTATTGCAGAGCTGACATTTTTGTACCCAAAAGTTGGAACAGCTTACCTGTGCATGTTAAATCTGCCTTAACCTCACCTTTTTAACCTTGCCTTGGAGACAAGTGAGTGACTGGCTTTTTAAAAATAGCTTTTTAATGCATGTTTTTTATGATTTGATTTGACTACATTACTGTATGATAATTCCGAATTTTGCCTTAAATTTCTTAAATTGACACTATGCACACTTTAATGTTTTTAAGCACAATGGTTTTGTCGTTATTTTTTGCCATTTGATCATAAATGTAAATATATTCCATCTGTTTAGCACCTTAATTTGTTGTCTGTCTACTGCACTGAAGTACTGCCATGTACCTGTAATCCTCTGACTCTGATCGTTTTTATTATTTCAAAATAAATAAATATTTTATTTTGATTTGCTTAATGTTTTATATTTGTTAGTAAGGATGCTTTCATTTTAAGCATTGTAAATGCTCTAAAATAAGGTTGGTTTGGTATAATCTGTTGATTCTGAAGCTGTGCTTGACAGACACCTTGAGTAGCATTAGAGATTTTGAGTGATTTATTGAGATTTATTCAGCAAAAAATAGTACTCACCATTAAAACATGTATTTTCTATATTGCAATGTATATTGTGTCTATATGTAGGATTGTATCTGTAACATAATAGTAGCAAAAGTATCACCCACCAATAGTCTTGAGAAACAAAAGTATCACAGCTAATATGAGAAACAAATAAGTGACAAAATGGTCCTTTGAGCTGGAACTAGTTCGTCATTGAGTAATAGGTGGAAGTGGTTCTGGAGCTCCACCTGCTCTGATGCTTGTGGACTTACACAGGTCAACAACAGTAACAACAGTAAACATAAACTAAAAATAACGGTCTATTAAAAAGACAAAGGCACGTAAAGTTGTAAACAGTAAAGCTAGTGTAAAGTCAATCAAATCAAAGCATGATTTATTTCTTGCTCTAATAGTTTAGCACTACAGCAAACATTATAATGACTAGACGTTTTGAGCCAACTACAGACAAATATAAATTTATGCTTAGCTTGGCGGTTTCTGGACCTTCCCTGCTCTACTTATCTGCAATCTGTCCTCTGAAATCTAACTGCAGTGCAGAGCTCTCTTTCCATGTTTCTCTCCATCTCTTCAAATCTCTGCTGTTCCATCATCCAGTGTCTTCCCACAGCTCCAGTTCCATTAATCCACACTGACGTCCAAGTTCAGCAGGAGCCCATGATGCCCCCTCCCCCTCCAAACACATCCGGCCGTGGGACACAAATAACTACATGCAGTTCTGCGTAATGATACATAGTGGACCAAAAGCTGGAATTAGGCATGGGGGAAAATTGTGCTGCACACTCCCCTGCTGGGCTTCTCTCTGTTTCTCGCTTTCTCTCTCAATGTGGAGATGCTTGAAAACAGAGATGAAGGAGACCATAGGAAGAGAGAAACAAACAGACACAAATTGCCCCCACCAGCCCTCTGCTTCATCTCTGTTTCTCAGACACTCACTGGTGGTCAGATGAGTTTCGGAATCTAGTGCAGCACTGAGATCTGGTTTAACTTCACAAATACTTAAGTCTCCTCTATGTGGAGGTGTCAAAAGGGTGCTCTAAATCATCAGCCTCCCACTTTCTTTCCACATGTGTAATAGGAAGTGACTGAAGCTGCAATACATCAACTGGCCACCTGGGGCAGGTGTCAGAAAAGAGAATTTTCGCATTGACTTTAAGGTTGAAGCATGGTGGTTACTTTTTTATTCAAATCACAAAGTTTGACCTCTTTGAGGGATGATTCTATTTATTTCAATTTATAATAAGCTTAACCCTTGATTCACTCAGGCATCTTTGCTAACCCAATGTCCCGCTTCTATGTACCCTTCCTTCGCCTAATTATAATTAACTGGTAGGGGTGCTTTTGGATTGCTGGCTACACCCAATTTAGAATGAACTTCTCTAATTGCTCTGAATAACACTTCCAAAGATTTATGTTTCGTTTGCCATCAGTAGACAATTCTTAGTAGCCAACGATGCTTTTTTTAAACCATCTTCCAATTTCAGGGGACTGTTTTGGTAGAAAAGACATTAAGTGGACAAAGTGTGAACGTGGCTGACAATAGCCAAGGAGTTTAACCTTCACCACTTGAGAGTGGATTAAAACTGATTTATTTATTTTATACACCAAATATATTTTTTATTTAGTCACATTGATTTATAATAAGAACAACCAGACATTCAGAATGTGCTTAGACACCAGATCTGGAGCACACCTGCTTGTCCCGACTCAACTTAACCCAGGAGTTTACCAGGTCTGAAGTTTTTACAGAGTGCAGTCACACAATGTGTTTTTGTTGAAGGATCTTTACAGCAGCTCAGTTGTGGTGAGGGTCTCTGGAAATCCAAAGAGTGTACCTAAAGAGTAGTGAAAGTTTGAGAGTGTTGGATTTTAGGGAGCTGTTGGGGGTTTAATGTCAGGGTTTATGTCAGTTCTGGCAACATTTGTGATTCTCAGGTGGAGTTTAACCAGCCTTGAGTCTGGTCCGATGGATGAAGGTGCACTGTCCCGGTTTCCTCTGAGAACAGAGACGTTCTGTGTTTCACCAGCATCTGGACAAAATCAAGCTAGGCCAGACTTTAGAGAGAGAGAGAGAGAGAGAGAGAGAGAGAGAGAGAGAGGCCTCTGCTTCCTGCTGCTCCACAGCCTCTGCAGGTAAAGCAGAGTTCAACAGGAAATTTAATAACAAGGCACATAAATCATTGCTCACTTGCAAATTGCTCATTAATGTTTTGTCTGCTAATGTGTAGCAAAACGAGTCATAGATTTTTTTTAAATAATAAAATAGTTTAGTTTTTTTCCTTTAACTTTGACATCTTTTTTTAAATTCACACATGGGAGGAGCGAATTTGCATTTCTGTGATTTTTTTTTTATAATTTTGTTTTGTTAATATGGTGGTTTTTAAATATTACATTTTTATTGGATTAAGAACATGTTTTTGCATCTAACCCACTGCTAATTTACGACTTTAGTATTCATCGAAGTGTTCATTCCATACATTTCATAGTGGATTTTGTCCTAGTCATTAAGGACAGTGAAGGACACCGGATTAGATTCTGTAGGTTCTTTAAATGATAAATTCACTTGACAGTGTTTAAACCCAGAAGTCACTGAGGGAAGTGGTGTCGAGACCCTTAATGTTTTCTCTGGAGAAGACTGAACGGTGGAAGACGTGCAGGTGTTGGAATCTCTGGAGTCGAGGTGAGTAATAGAGGAGTAAAGACACAGGTACAGGAACCACAGGAGAACCAAGCAGTGAACTTTCAAGGTGAGTCAGGTGGTGTGAACTGTAGGTCTGACAACCATGGTGGAGAACAATTGGAAGTGTGCTGTGATTGGTTGCCAGCCTTGTTGAGGTGATTAGCTGCAGACGAGTTTAATGAGGGAAGATTGGTCTCTACAGAATCCATGCAAGATGTACTTCAACAATAAGAAGAAAATGATTACTAGGATTTTCACTTTCATGAATGAAGCAGTTTATTTGGGAACATAAAACAACTGTCACCTTTGTCTGGGTGCAGTTAGTTAAAAACACAAAATGAAAAAAACTCTAACCAAGTTTCTTTTTAAAGGGTTTGTTCAGCCAAAATGTCGTTGGATATTCTAAGTGTCAAGACGACTCTGTAATGAAGGGCACCACACACAAAACAAGATAAAACATTAACATGGAGGTAACAAATCTGATAACATTGTATGGAGGTAATAGAAGAAAGAAACTTGAATACCTGAGTGAGAGAGGGAGGAAGGATAAGAGACATATGGTAAAAATAATCAAAAATGAGAACTAAAATTTTACACACTTTTATAAACTAACTAAGATTATGATCTGCTGACATTTTAAGCAAGAGCCAAGTAGAGATAAATATCATATGGCAGGGTAGGAGATTTCGCAACGCCAATGTTTATATTTGAACTGACCCCTACCAACAAGCCCCTACACCAAAATGATTCATCCCGATTGCTCTACTGCACATGCCACATACACCAACGCAACACAACACAATCTACAAGTTCATCAAAGACCGGAATAACGCAGATAAATGCCTGGAGGAAGAAGACTTTTGAGCTCTTTTACAGCATCGGTCTACACAGTTTCCACATGACAGCTTCATGTGAGAGGCCTATCATTAAGCCAAGCACAATTTCCATATTCACGTCTCTAAATGTCAACATCCCTGTATTTTAGTGGCGGTTCTTTGTCGGTGACAGCTGTCAAGTCTTTATGAATTAGAATGTCAAGCTCAGCCTCTGTTTGTGTGATGCTGTTGTCATGGACACTGAGGTTCCACAAAGCAGCTCCTTCTTGAGGAGGTTCTCTGTGCACATGATGTGGGAAAGGATGTGTATGAACGATGAATCTGCTATTGTGATGTGAAACTCTTTATGTAACTTCATTATGTAAAGCAGCAGCTGTTAATTATTTATATTTACTCATTCATGTGGAATGGTAGGGTCATGTGGGGCCTTAGTGCTGTTTGATGGAGGTCATGTTTGGTGCTTTATGATGACATAACCAACATGATGGTAGTCAACCCCACACTGCAAATTTAAGGTGTTGACGATTCTGGGAATGAGGAAAGTGTGAAAGTTTGGAGTTAATTTCTTATTTTTGACTTTTTTGACTTTTTGACCGTGTTGATGTATTGTGATGCCTTTCTCAACATTTGAGTTGGGTTGTGTATCAATAATATTTTCAGCAGATGTTTTAAATCTTGATCTAGTAATGAACTTGACAACCAGGCACACCAGTCAAAACAGCCCAAAATGAAAAAATTAACTTTGATTTAAATGATGTTACATTTTTATGTTTATATTGGTGTAGCAACATATACTGCTCAACAAAAATGTCAAAATACATTTATTGGAGATATTTACCTCTAGTTTCAATAGACGTATTTTGACATTTTGAGATGTCAAAATATGCAAAACAAACAGGAAGTTACATCACAAACAGGAAGTGACAAACAAAAGAGTGTATAAAAAGTGCTCTCGTACAAGAGACACCTTCCTTTTTAATATATTTCCTTTACTAAATTTACTGTTGCTGCCCCCTAAAGGCTGGATGATATTACATGATTTAAAACAAATCAAACAAGACTTTGGTGTTCTTAGTTTTTTTTACATAAATGGTTTTTACCTTTTATTTTTTAATTTAGTTTTTTTTATTTGTGATCAATATTGTGGTGCATATCATATCATATACGTCACAGTGTGTATTGTTAATATTTTATGTTCAATCTGATCTAAATGTGTATTGGAGTTTATTTGATGGCCATAAAGGTGCACTCAGACTAAGTGGATTTTAATCACCAGGGAAAATAATAGAAAAAATATTTAAAATCCTATTTTCTGGTTGATTTCTGAGATAGAACATGGAATAGAGCACAAATAGAGCACAGGAAGTTACATTACAAATAGGAAGTTACAAATAAAGTAGCATAACCAGGTTCTTAGATTTTTGTCTTTGAGGGTTGCATGAGCTCTCACAGCTCTTCTTTCCCCCTACCCCATCTTCTTTGTATTCATTGTGTTTAGCTAATGTGTCTCTAATGTTTACGCTAAATAAAGCTGTATTTTCTGTTAGATCTTCTTATTCCTTGCTTTCAGAGTCTTCTTTTATATCTGTGGCAGTTGTGGCCTAGTGGATAAGGTGATTGATCGGAGATCAAAAGATCGCTGGTTCTATCCCCAGCTCCAGTGGGGTGAGTGTTGAAACTTTCTCCTTACTGTGGTGACCTAGAGCAAGTCACCAGTTACCACAGCTCCCTGGGTGCCGCAGCCATGGTGTTCATGGTGTGTTTATTCACTGCTGTGTAAATGCAGAGCACAAATTCCTTGTATGGGTCACTCCATACTTGGTCCTAACTTCACTTTCTTGGCCAGGTGTCGTACACTATGTGGAATTAATATTCATAATTATAAATGTTCTATTTTTTTTAGCAGTAAATGGATGTTATTTGTGTGTTTTTGGCTTCTTAACTGGTTCCAAATAAAATCTTTGAGTTTTTCAATGCTGTTTATTTAATGTTTGAATATGTCATTATTTCATCTCTGGTATTTTGAGAAGCACGTCATCTTTTCATTCAACTGCAAGCATTGAAAAACGTCTAAGATTTTCAATGTTATGTGCCTCTCTTCAGGCATCCATTAGTTATTCAGAGAGAAGAAAGTGATGTTCTATCCTTGACACGACTGCGTGAGCCCTAGTCTGCGTCCTTGTCCTGAATGCTGAATGTGAATGAAGGCACATTAGCTTAATCAGCAGAAATCAGGCCGCGCTCATCCACAGCTGCTGCACACCGCATGCAGAACAGACCAGTCTGGGTCTGCTCACCTCTAAATCAAAGCAAAGTACCACGCTTTTGTCTTTTGTACGTCTTTCAGCCCTCAGGCAGGCTTGCTTTAATCTGATAACCTGATCAAGATCTGCCTCTCACTGTAATGGAGGACTTGGATCATCTCCCAGGGCATCGTGGGATTTGTAGTCAGCACTCTTCTGACATCGTCTTTGAAAGTTGCTGTTGTCCCCAGACTTCCTCTGCGAGGTAACAGGATGAGGTTAATGAATAGCAAAGTGAATTAGTCCCCAATGGATACAGATTCCCAATTGGGCTCCATTCCTCATTCTCTCTTTCACACTGTGCAGTAGATTGAGACACAATGTGGTCCCAAAGAGGCTGATTACTCTTGCTGTAACCCAGGAGACTCCTCTGTCTTCGGCCAGGAAACTAGGATGGGAGAAGTGACGGGAAGTTGGAAAGGGATGCTAACTAATTAATTATAAGTGAGCTTGTGGGACTACAGAGTCTAAACTCCCTACACAAGAGTGTGAGTTTGTGTACAGTACATGTGAGAGCATTTGTGTAAATAACACACAGGTCCCTGTGAAGGGGTGCAGTTAATGGTTAGTTAACCAGTTGGCAACGGATTCTGGAGCAACTCGGATACCGGTAACAAATCGTGATCTCAGCTTTCAGTGAAGGATTCTGAATAGGCTGTTTTTTTTTGCCTTTTTCTTAACATTTGTATTTATTTGAAAATATTGTTCATTCAACGATCTTCTCAAGAAAGTAGAATGCATTGTAAGATTATTACTTTACTGAATTTCTAAAATTGAGCCGACACTTTTATGTAAACTTCTAAAACATGGTTTTAATAAATGGAAGTATTGGTTTTAATATATTTTGTGGAATGTAAATCCACATTTATGGGGGGGGAGTGAAGAGGATGAGGAGGTAAAGATACAAATTGAGATTCGCACAAATCTTCGGATGGCTTCACAGCAAGGTGCTCTTCGTCTGAGTCACTTCCTGCCAGAAGATGGCATGCACGGTACAACAGATGCACTCCACTCCACACAAGGAAACAGGAAAGAAAAAGTAGACGACAGAGAAGAACTCAAAGAACACATAGAAAAAAAGAGACGGTATAAATTGTAAAACTCTAAATGCAAAAGGTACATCTCCTTAGGTGTAGCAGCATTTCTCTATGTAGCTCTCCACATGAATTGGAATTGTTAGTGTGGGTTTTTCCTCCTGCAGCACTGGTTTTCCCACACATCTACAACGTCTAGTGCCCTTGACTAACCAAATATTCTAAAATGTTTTAAATGAATTAAAGTGATTAAACACAGTCATTATTACGTCCTTAAATTTCATTTAAATACTGTTTAGTTATGGCCAGAAAAACTTAGCTGAGACATTTTTTCCATTAAACATGCTCGTACTAGAACGAATCTACATTACGCTCATCCTTTGAGAAACATCTGCATCCAAGCGCTATGTAAAAAGATTCAACTTGACTTCTGTGTTTAAATAAACAAATCTGATGGTTTGTGACAGTTTACTAGATCACCGTAGCCCCCTGGTAAAAAATGCCCCAGGCACCACTGGTCCTTAACCCTTAGAAGTCTGAGGCCTTTAAGTGTTTTTACTACTTTGAAATTTGCTCTAATAAATGACATTTAAAACATTTTTGTGTGACAATGCTTGATTTCATTCCTCAGGTTAATTTTTTCTTACAAATGTTTAATTCCACAACAATCTTGAAACAAAAAATTCAATTGCAAATTTCAATTTTCAGTGCAAAACTTAAAAACTGAGAATGAAGCTTTTATGTTTTATAACAGAAATCAAAAGTGTTGAGACAAAATTAAAAACAAAAACATTGTGAAATTTGTTTTTAAAAGAAATCACGCAAACGGCTCCCAAAACCTTATTCACTGATTTAAACACTTTTTGTGCAATTTAGCTTTTTCATGCCAGAACTTTGAAAAACACAAGCCATCATACAGGTCTTGAACTTTTCAAACTTGTACTTTCACATTTTAATTAGTATTTCCTCACAATTTATTACTCTTTTAATGTTTGTTTAAAGCCAAAAATGAAACAATAAAACAATAGGGGGTCGTGTCATGCCTCCTTGGTTCAAAACCGCCAACAGTGTGATTGGCACACGCACCATTATGTGCATAAAATGGTTAAAGCTGTTTTGAGACTTTAAAATCTGGTAATTTAAGTTATTCCACCAGTTAGGTTGGTTAACACGCTAAATCAGAGCTAATTTGATAGCCCAAGTCTGTCAGAGGTTCTGTTTCAATTCTTTTAATCTTGCAGTAATTCTCCCACCTCTTTAATTGCTCCGACTGACTCTTTTCTTTAGTCACTTTGCTTCTGTGATGTGTCTGCTGCCCCTGGCAATTACGCCCTGCCATCTGAATGTTGTTTACTGCTGCTAACAATTCTGGTCAATAATAATGGCCTGTTTCTCTCACTCACTCTCTCTCTCCCTCTCTCTAACTGTGTCTCGGCTTCTTGTTCGAAAGTCTGTACTATGGCCATAAGCAGATGGAAAGAAGCAGGATCCATTTTCAGCTCTCTGCTCCCTCTTCATGATAATCCCCCATGATAAGACAGAGACCATTTTGCAGGGCTGGCTACACTTCAGTAGTTGCCAACAAGAGGCAGATCAGAAGATCCGGACAGTGTTTGATGTCTGACTGGTTCAAATGTTACTCTGTGTATTTGGAGTCTGCGCTTTGGTGCTGTAGCTTAGTGAAAAGCCAAAGTGGACCCCCAAGACACAGAATAGCACAGGCACTTTTTTCCTTCATCACTGCAGCTCTCAGAGAATCCATAACAAGGCTGAAATCCTTCTCCAACCCTTTTGGTTTTCAAGTAGTTACTGTACCAAAGTAGTTAATAAGATTCAAGATTCAATTGTTGTTTATTCACTCAGTATTTTTTCAGGTTAACATCTATGTGAAACACAAAATGAAGTCGCAATGGTGTAAACAGATTTGGTTGGATTTTTTAAACTCTCATGATTGCCAAATCTGCTTTAGCAACTGATGTTACTGACAATTTAATAATAAGGAGAGAAACAGGATTTGGGGAGTTTAAAAGAAGCCATTGGGTCCAGCATTGTGTGATTGTCCATTTTTTCGTGATTGACTATCCAGTTAAATTACCCACTCGTCTCAGAGAGATTCGTCAATCCTTGGAAAACATTCCAGTAATTAACTTGCCAAATGCATTCAGCCCTTCAAACCTGTCACAATTCTTGACAGTGCAATATCTAATGGATTCTTACATGATTGACAGCCTGTGTTTCCCACCTGAAAGGAAATCAAGTAAAATACATGATGTCTGCTCATATAGGTGATACTCCTTCACGTTCAGAGCATAGCGGATGATCTTTTTTTACACAATCTATTTGCATGGGAGTCCATTATCTGTATATTGTATTCAGAGAATGTATTTTCTAGAAACAGTGACTTTTTTTCTGCAAAATGCAAGCTTTACTTGTGGAGAGACTCGTCTACGGCAATCATCTCAGTAATATCGGACATCACAGATGGCACTCATTTTCTCATCTGATCCCTTCAACTCTAGAGATGGAGGATGCCTTGATTTGAGATGGAGAAAATGATAATGTTTCCATGGCTGATGTGTCACAGTATTGCGTTATATGTTTTTTAAACTGAACAACGTGAGAGGAGTATTCAGGGTAAAGGCTCTAGCAATGCAGGGCAGGGGTTGCATATGAAGGTGTATACTTCTTTTTTATTTCCATCAAAGCAGTTTGAAAGCCACCATCTATCATCTTCTAAAATGATGCCTGTCAGTGTGATGGTTGGACAATATTTTCTTGATTTTTGTTCCTGTCAGAGACACTTTCATTGGCTTGATGTCGCTTGTATTTGAGCTTAGATTTGAATTGACGAGAAAACATATTTTAATATCTTTGTCCAGCTTCTAGAAATGCGAATTTTTACGTTTTTGTGCTTGAATAAGTCAGAAATGCTGTGCATAACTAAAAGCCAAGTTCAACAACGATGTCTTTTACAGAGTAAGCACTAATTGGTACAAGACACAGCCTGTGGTCAGTCCAAACACAGTTTGCCCAAGCTTGCAGTTCTTGACAGGAAGAATCATGTTGGCAGATCCCATCATTCCCTTCTGGAGCTGGCCCAGGTCCCCTGCCAGTCGGCCCTGATCACAGGAGGCTTGCCTGTGGCTACCGGCGGGTCAGAAGGCTCAAACTGGCACTGGGAGGAAACGCAGGCATCTCCGGGGCCCAGGAGGCTCCACTGAGGATCAGATCATAGGAGATACTCACAGATGCCAGCTTGTTCATGTAGGGGGCAACCATCGTCCCCCCAGCATGACCATAGGCATTTTGACGGGGCACCGAGCTGTTCCATCTGTCCCAGAGAATCAAGGCTGGCATTCAGAGCTTAACTCCAATGTCTATTATCAAAGACGCCTCAGATTCCATCCCTCTGTCTTCTATGGCAGGATGCCAGTGTAGCACCAGGCCTGACAGACAGACCATGACCATGAGCGATGCCCAATGCAGCTTGTTCACAGGAATCTGCTAACAAGTTCACAGAGCAGTGCGGATTTCTGTCCCCTTGATAGTGCCTCATATTTTTAGGTGGACTGTATCATTTTTTGGGACTAGACATCGTGTATTTCTAAACAAATTGAATGTTGATGTGGACAAGAATGACTGCTGCTTTAAATGCTGTGACAAACATTGCAAGACTTAATTTCGTTTATTATCTTTATTCTTTGGAATGGATTCAGCAAATGCGTGTACACAGCTTTTTTATAGCCTTTTGTTCAAGGTCTGAGGCTATTGGCTCAGTGGAAGTACATGCACATGACAGTGGAAAGTACATGTACATGTCTTTCAGCTCCATGCAAGTGGGCAGGATGGAGCCTGTCATGGCTTGGAATGCAAAGGCAAGGAGCAAACAGCATGTACACTACCTTCACCCAGCCTTTGGGTATGTGTGCATATCAGCACTTCCCACCCAGAAGCTCGAGGCTGTTTTTCTGCTATTGGATCGGTATCCTTTTTTCCACTTGATGTCAGAAATGACCTGTTCTTTGGTAGCTTTAAAGGAATATTTCTGTAATTACGGTGGGAAATGTAGCTTTGGCGATATTGACAATGATTGACAGTCTACTTTTATAACGTGAGCATGTTGCCAACTGAATGGAGGTGAATTCAGATGTAGTTTGTTTGTGACCTGTGGGGGTGGGGGGCAGTACAAGACATTTATAGTTTATAAATCTGTACATGGCTACCTCGAAGTCTTCAATACAGTAGTATGCAAATGTTTTAGACAGATGTGAAAAAATTCTGTATTGAAAGAATGCTTTCATAAATATAAATATTGATAGTTTACTGCTGCTTATTTAAAAGTGGTTGAACAAAATAAAATTCCAAATCTAAATTCTTATACACTTCAGGGATTTTGTAGTATTACAGTCAGGGGTATGATCTACCGATCAATATCACACATGGGTTGAACCCCAGACATGTGCTGAAACAGAAACTTCTACTTAGGAGGCTGGTTGAGGAATAGCCAAACTCTGCTACCAAGGAAAAGTTCACAGCAACAAGATACAAGGTAGTTCTACTGCATCAACAAGGTATCTCTATTTTATTAAAAATAAAAATAATACAATAAAAAGCTCTCTCCCAGACAAAGATTTTAAACTAGACATGGGATTTGAGGTGTGTTTATTCCCAAAGAAATTGGCAGGGTTTCAAGGTGAGGATTGTAGATGCAGTGGCGGCCAAGGAAACTTGTGCAGCAGATGAGACATGGATAGTTTATTACCCTTTGATAACGAAGATGCTGAAGAGTGCGAGCAGTTCAGTACAGGTAGAAACCGGTGGCGCACAGATACATCTATCTACTGTCTGAAAAAGTCCGGTCAGATGGTATTTTCATGGGTTGCAGCAAAAAAGCCATACCTCAGACTAAGGAACAAGGACAAAAGAATCAAGTACAAAAATGGCACCAAGTGCTTTGAACTGATGAGAATAGCAACTATATTCATCATAAAGAACAACAAGAACTACTGGAAGTGTTCCGCTACCGAGCTCTGATCTCAACATCATAAGGTGTCTCTGAGATTACATCCACAGAAGATCTCCAAGATGTTTGGAGCAACCTACACGCCAAGTTACTAAAAAAAAAAAAAAAACGGTTCAAAAAACACTGAACGAATTCTTTGTTTGCAGCATTTTGCCTAAAACTTTTGCACTGATAGGCTGATGATATTACAAAAGCTGTCAACGGTGGCATTCAAAGGTATTAGGCTTTTTGAGCTGTTTCTAGCTAGGAACTAAAAGTAGACTGATGTATCGTTTACCATTCTTTGACATTAAAACTCATTCAAAACCCCTTTCTCTGAAAAGATACTCTTCATTATTTACTACAAAGTACACACAATCATTTGTTAATATTGATATTTCAATATGACATTGAAAAATCTGGTGTGTACAGATTCATTCAGACATCTTTCTAACACATGAATACAAAACATGAGGTGCCTGAATCCAGAGATAACATAATTGTAGTTAAGGGCTTCATTGGTTGAACTCTGTAAATGATGGAATAGTACAACTGTCTTTGTCTGACCTGCATAGACATCAGTGTAATTGTTTAGTCATAGTTATAGACGCTGCCGTGCTTTCACAGCACGCGAATGTAGCCGAGCGTAGCGTGTCCCTGTCGAGCCTGTGGGTGTAGTGTGACCTTTGACCTCTTTCATCGTTGTTGTGCCTGGTGAGCTCCTCAGGGACTCGCACACAGTCATATTCTGTACGCCTCAGAGCTTAATTAGCTGTTTAGCACAGCCGAGTGAAGCGCAAGCTGGAACGACTCACCACAAGAGGAGCTCTGCGCCAGGCACATTCATCCGTGGGCAGTATTTTCATTTGCTTTTTTAAAAGAATTTTGATTGAAACTAAATCTTATAAATCCTGCTCCGGTTCTTGTAAGCTGACCACGATGCTAACCAGTTTGAGGAAAACAGAGACATGACTCGGTCCTCGTGAGGATTAAATCTGAGACAATCTGTGAATGTTTTAGCTTTTTTTTCAGAGACAACCTTTAACAGTTTTTATTTAAATTGATGCAATGGAAGCTGATGTGTATAAACTACATTTGAAGTAATTTGGTGATTTATTACATTATTCATGTGCAGGTTTATGTTTGTTTTGGATTGTACAGGTAGATGTTACCTGGGTGCTGTGTTTTACACGTTTAATGGAATCATTCAAATATTATACGAAGCATTGAACTTGGAAATTTTGGTGATTCCAATTTTAATTGGAAGAACATTTAAATGAAAGAATATCTTACTTTGCTAGTTAAATTATACTGGTTAAGTCAGTAGCAGATATTTTCTAGATTAAGAATTGAAATAAAATTATTGACATTTACAGGAAGACAAAAAGAATCCATTGGTTGACTTAGCTTGAATTTTCCTGTGGGGTGTCTGGTATCCAGGTGGTTTTTCCTTTGTGAGCTCCGTTTTTTTCCCACATGTCTAAAGTACTTGTTTTATGTTAAATATATATTCTAAACTACCAATTTACATTACGTCAAATGAGAGCTAGAAAACAAAAAACAACCAGATGGTTAAAGTTTGTACACCAATCTTGATGATGGCTTGTAAAAGTGTACTTTATTATAATTTTTTATAAGCAAATAGACAAAATAGGTTTCCAAGGTATAATTTGTTGTTATGGAGGAGTTAGTTCCCCATGTCAATATATGTGATATAAACCAACCTTGATCTTGATTTGCCATTTCCCATTTATTTTCAACGGCCATTATAATTCATTGGAAAATATTTAACCCCTTCTAGAGCCTGGGGTTCAAATACTTTTGCAGCATTTCCCAGCATTCTCAGCTATATTTCTTATAATTCCTGTAGTTGTGCCAGTCTAAAAAATATAGCAGCTCGAGTTAGACCAACTTGGATGTCTTGGCAAAGTTTGATGATTGTAGCTCGATGGGTTTAGGAGGAGATATGTTTAGAATTTGTTGTTCGAAGCGAAAAAACAATAGCAATATGTGTTTTAGATGAAAATGTGTCGTAAAAATAAAACTAACCATATTTTTTTCATCTGCAGGGAACTGATTTAGAGCACCTGAATAAAAGCTCTATATAAATTCATCTGACTTGACGTAAAAATGAGAGTTTGCATGCATATTTACGTTAGATGTTTGCAATCTCTTTGTGTACAGTTAGTTTTGTTAGAAACGTCTCATTTCACTTAAACCTGAAAAATTACCCTTTCTTAGCATTTTTTAAACAGTTTACAAATATTTTATTGTTTTAGTCCAAAAGCTTGTCTTTTCATAAAATGTTACTTTGTAGAAGTTTTGGAGGATGAGTCCAAAATTGAAAACAAAACATAGCAGTTCTACCAAATTCCCACCTTTTCACCCTGGTTTCATTAGAAAAACCAACCTCGTGCTTGGATTTACTTTTGTTTGTTTGTTTGTTCACACTTTTGATTGTTTCTGATGCAGGTCATTTGTGGAGCACTTCATCTGACAGCCCAGTAAGACACTCACAGCATGTGTCAGCCTGCGCGAGCCTAGCAGGTTGACTTGTGGTTATTTATGTAATTCTAGTCATCAAATCCGTTTTAAATTTGCTGCTGCTGATAACTCTCATGAGTGACCGGATCTATGAGCCCTGCCATGGTAAACAACTTTGTCAAGACCTGATTGTATGTGAAAATTGTCTTTGGAGAGGAAATGAATCATTACTCACATATGGTGAGTCATATGATGCACTAAATCTTTATATATTGTTTAAATTGAACCTCAGGAATGGTTTAAGCACTTCAAATGAAAGACACACAGTATACCTAATGAGAAAAATATCTGCAGCTATTCAAGATGTTCAATGTCTGATTTAGAAACGGCAAACTGTGAGATATATATGTAGAACTGTGTCTGCAGGTCTCCCATGATGCATGTAAACATTTTTGTTGCTGCAGTGTAGTAAGCTAATTGTTTTCTTTTAAATATAGCACACTAGAAGCCATGATACTACTCCAGTCTATCGCAGAGATGACGGAAAAAAACAAACAGATAAATCTCAGTCATCTATGCATACACACATTTGTTGTCTGAACTACGACGATTTATCAAGCTTTTGCTTTGCAGGTGGTTTTAAAGTCAGAATAAAATTAAAGTATTTAAGGTATAAATAGTATTTGAAAAGTAAATATTATATTAAGGTTTAACACTTTATTTAGTATGAGTTATGGTGTTAAAGTCAATTCTAAGATTAGAATCAGAGTTTTTAAATTTAAAGTGGGAAAGATGGGATTCACGTAATATAAAAAAATTAAATCAAAGTCTGAATTCTGACAATTAAAATGTGATTGGTTGGATTAAAGTCTGCTTTCTGGGATTAACATTAGAATTTTATGATTAAAGTCAGAATTGTTGCATTTAAGGTCTGAATTTATGAAGAGGTGCTCAATGCAGAGCATCAGAGGAGGAGCTACTGACCAAAAGAAGGGAGGAGCTACACAGATTCAAACTCTTTCCCCCAAACCCTCCCCTATCTCAACCTTTCCTTAACCTCTGGTGTTTTCTAGCCCCTCCCCACTGATTTGGTGTTTAGCTCCTCCTCTTAGACACTGAGCAGTTCTAGGAATTTATGGGATGAAATAAGAATTTCAAGATTAAAGTCAATTCCAAGATTCGTCAGAATGCTTAGATTTAAAGTCAGAAATATTGGACTAAACTAAAAATTATAGAATTCTAAAATCAGATTAAACACGGGACTTTTATTTTTTAAATCTGAATTATGGGATTAAATTTCACTAACCTAAAATATTGGATTAAAGTAAAAGTTCTACCTGAGATCTGTGATTTTCACTTTTAAAAGACAAAAATACTTAAGACTTAAAATGGATTTCACGGATTATAGGATTTGTAGGATTAATTCCTACAAATAAGTAGAAAATTATAAAACAAAAAAGTCTGAATTCTTAATTGTTTAAAGGTCTGACGTGTGGGATAAAAATCTAAACTCTGAAATTAAAATTAGAAATTATAATAAAAAATAAAATTTAGTTTACTGAATGGTCATGTTTAGCTAAAACTTGCACAGATATAAAAACAGTAACTGGACACAGTAATCGCCAGTAGGAGGAGAAGTGGCTGAAATATTGAGAATTTTGCATTTTATGTAGTTAGTACCACGAGATGACAACCTGCTGATCTAAATATAGAAATACAAAACAAATCATTCTAATTTTTATTATTATTTTATTGTGAAATATGTTATATTTTATGAATTATATTTCTCAAAACTGTGGTGGCATATTAATGCCATCATTCAGAGAAGTCCTTGAATTCTGCTACGTTAGAGACCTACAACAGGAACTTAAAAATGTTGAAAACAACATCTGCAGATCTGCAACCAAGAACTGACATCAAACCTTGAAGCATGTGCTGTTTTCAAATACTGTTTGCATAATCAATAACCAAGCTACTCAGTGTTGTGGACAATCTGATTATGGATAAGCTGAACGTTCAGATGAGTTTCTTCCCAAACTATCGATAGAAATGTTTTCACCGCTTAAAGCAAATCGTCTTCTCAGAAAATGTTAATGCTTTTGTGCAGCTTCTAAAACCATTGTGATCTTTATTGAGTTTGTGCACACTTAACCTGTCAGTTCTCTAGCCCTGGATAATAAACCATCTCAGAGAATAGTCGTGGGTTTGGAACTCTCTAATCAAGTGCAAAGCACCTGCCTGAAGGGAAACTCACTTCAAATCTCAACCTCAGTTTATTTCCATGGAAACTATAGATTACATTGCGATCATTGGCAGTTGTTTACAAAAAGTACTGAAAACATAATATAATTTTGTCATATATAGTCATTGTATTTAGAATAGTAGTTTTCTGCTTTAAATCACAAGATTACTATATTTGAAATCATATTTTTGGTTACAATGACCTACATTTTAATTCAAGGATTTAATAAGTCAAATTATTAAATTAGTTAAAAACCTGAAAATTTGCCCAATACACCCAAAAAACAGAAGTTCAGGATGCAATAACTCAAAAATGCTACGGTAAAATATTCTTACGTTTTGTATTCTGACAGAGAATAATACTTACTATGATGATGAAATTAGTTTTTGAACGCACCCTCAAGAGAAAATTAGAAATGGAACCCCAAAACACAAAAAACAGGTAATGAGCATGCAAATGTAAATGTCCTGGGGTTAAAAGATTCAACTCATGGAACCACAATTAAATATTTCACGTTTACAAACAAATATGAACAGACTGAGTGCAAATCATGTGTAATAAAAATACAATATGTATAATCTTGTACGCTAGCCACTGTTTCATCTTGTATCAGAACATTTCTGCTTGAGAGCCTTGACTCCACCAGTATGACAATTTTTTTTTATAAAAAAAAAAAATGGTCCAATCAGTGAATTATGCTGAAGATTCAGTCAACACGCCTACTGACACTTACCATTTTGAAGACAGATTTTCTTTTAAATCGTGACATTGGGGATCCCTCTTCGTAAATTTCAGCAAAGAAAAAGTAAATCAATGAAAAAGTTGATCCTTTTTAATAAACCTCACTTTAATCTCACTTTAGTCTCATTTGAAGACTTGCTTCACACTAAGAATCATGAAGGTCACATAATGTAGCTGTACAATATACTGTATTATCAAACGTCATTTTTTTAATCAGTGTAAGTGACCAGGGTTGAATCTAATGTTCTCCCTTGAACTTTTGTTAGCCATTAATGGCACATAAAATGTTTGTTTGAGCCTCATAGACTACTCAATATAATCTGTGAGTAAACACTGACACCTCACCCACTCACAACACACGGACTAAAGTTGTCAGCGGAAGTCAAAAAAGCCCCTTTTAAATCTTATCTGTTCTTCTGACTCACAAAGAAAGCCCATAACTAAAGTAAAGTCTATAATCTAATGCAAGATCTCAGAGTAACGGTGCAGAAAAGTAACAATTTATGTGTTGACGTAAGTACAGTCTCTTTGATGTTCAAGTATAAGTTAAGTTGTCTGACGTAACGGCCAAGCCCTGTAACTGTTTATGCTAATAACTTGGTTTCCAGGCAGTGGGGGAGCAACAGTGGGGATGAGAGCTGTGTTTTGAAAGCTGGGAGCTCTGTAAAAGGTCTTGTGACTACAAGACTGCTTTCATCTTCGCTTTGTTTATCTCTTCATTTTGCCTCACATCAAGTTTAATATTAAATCTTTACAATTTGTGCACACGGCTTAAACCAGAATCCAAAGAAAACTGTTTCCCAATGATTTACAGCCATTGATATGTAACAACTCAATGAAGGTGTGCGTCTGGAGATTTGAGATAATTGTATTTACACAGCCTTCATATTTGAGGAAAGCCATCTATTATGTTCCAGAATGTTACATTTCTGACAACTCACCTGAAAGCTCGAGGGCAAAGCAAACCTACTGTTGCTCCCAGACTACACCCATTCTGTACGCTTTAGTCTGTCTGCTGCAAAGCTGGATTTCACAGACTAAACGCCGTAATCCTGCTGTGTTTTGAGGGAAGAAATATCTTGCTCCATCACAGACAAGCATGCTGTCACTTCCTGTCGCTATTAGTCCTGCACTGAATTAATTCTTAATTGATTATTTTTACATGTGTTTGTTATTCAATAATCATATAATCAAAGTAAAACCCACAAACATTTTCGATTTTAAAGCAGAATTTGCTCAAAATTAGAAATCTGCTCCTGGGGTGGAAAACTACTGCATCAAAAAACCAGATGGCCAAAGTTTGTTCAAAAACGTCAATGTTGGCGTGTAAATTTGCCATTTAAAGTATTTTTATAAGCAAAATGGACTGGTTGCCAAGGTAGACTTTTTGGTTGCTATGGAGGAGTCATACAAAGTTCACCATGCCAATATGAATAAAACCAACCCATATATATCTATGATTTTCCTTAGATGAGATAGTGATATGCCAAATTGATTGCTACGGTCAACATTATGGTTGCTATAGAGGGGTTAGTGACGTATTATAATGTTCCCTTTGTCACTATGAGTTACATAAACCAACCCAAGCTTAAAAATTTGGTTGCTAGGGTGCTAGGTAGCTGTCTGTGATGTTTTTTTTTTTTTTATTGTTATTATGATCAACATAAACAAACCCCCATTGCAGTATGATGGTCCATCTCTAAGATATTTTTTTGCTGATTATGTCAGTGGCAAATATTTAACCCCTTCTAGAGCCTGGGGATGAAATATTTTTGCACAGTGGTTGGTGCAAACCCTTGTATGAAACACCCAGAGAACCCCAGACTGGATCAAGCTGATTTACCACTGCATCCGCGTGCTGCTCTATGTAATAAATTACCAACATAGATAAGCTCATGCTTGTAAAATTTTGCTGAAAGCATGCCAGGCTTCATGTTGAGGATCATGCCCAAATTTGTCTACTTTAAAAAAATGTGATTCTCACTTTATCCGGATTTGTGCGTATCTATCTAGACTCATTAGCAGCAGGTGTAAACGTATGCTGTAACCCAGCAGCCTCATTCGCACTCAAACGCTTGTCACTCCATTCGCTACGTGTCTGTCACATCTGGAAGCAGTGAGTCTATCTTCCATCCTCCCTGCATAGGCACCGTGACAGAAAGTGATTTAATAGCAGCAATGCTCTTTTCTTCAGTTCCACTGACAGTGTGATGGTTGGCAACGGTAAAGCTCCGCTTCGTTTACCTTTTCACACCCATGTCTGTCACTCTACACTGTACAATCACACTGAGCTGATGCAGGAATGCTATTGAACTCTGGGATCCCAGCAGTCTGTCACATACATTGTCTTTTTCTTCCTCGAGGCTAATGGCTCTCGCAGGACCATGTCCTTCACAAATGTAGGTGTGGTCGACTGTCAAGCATTCAGATGTGTTCCCATGTGCCCATCGTTGGGAACTGGCATCTTGCCCGTGTGACTCTCGGGTGAGGCACCGCTGAGGGATTTACTGTTCCTTTTACAACACTGTGGGTGTCAGAATTCATGCTCTTTCACTACTGTGTTCTTAAGCAGTACAAACGAAAGCATGGTATAATACCTAAGAGAAAGCATCTTTTATGGGGAGGGATTAAGATGACTACATCACCTGCCTGAATTCTATACTTCTGTAGAGCTGCACTGTTGATAGAGTAATGACACAAAATCTTTCCACAGTTACTGAAATACTTTCGACATTTCCAAAATAAACACGGCTGCCGGATGGGAAGAATGGGATAAAATCTCACATATAAAGACCATTGTGACATGAAGAGCGAAATTTTCTGGGTTTACACAGCAGCAGAAACGTTTAGGCTTAAAGGTTTAACCCACATATCTCTATGATTTTCCTTAGCTGAGATAGTGATATGCCAAATTGGTTGCTAAGGCAAACAGTCTGGTTGCGATGGAGTGGTTAGTAACAATATCATGTTACCTTTGTCACAATAAGTTACATAAACCAACCCAGGTGAATTTCATGAAAAAGAAAGTAGAATGCCGCACCCATGATTCTGATCCCTTACTGCGAGAGCTATAACACTCCAATCAATTAATTGGCAACAACACTGAAGATTAGTAAACCGAGACAGGACAGACAGGGAGATGAAGAAGTGGCAGTACTATCAAAACCAGTGAAAATCTCAAGTACAGACACCAGTTCTGGAGGTTTGGTCATGCCCACTTGCCCAGGTCTGATTGTGACCTCACACACACACCACTTTCTCTCTCTAGGTCTTTAGTGTTGTTAGATTAAAGGTGTGATCCTGTGACATTTTCTGAGATGGGTGGCACGTCACAACCTGACCCGATGTCCGGCTGCAGCAGGATGTTCCTCACGAGAACCAGTAGTATAAAGAACATGGGCAGATTTACATTTAGAATGCCAACTGTTAGGGGTTCTATTTGCCCAGAAGTGACACAACCAGCAATCAAGAATCCTTCCCTGCCGACAATCACCCCAAGAAAACAACAAACCAATCAAAACACTCAGCAGATCCATCTCCCTTAATTAAAAGGATCCTCCATGCAACTTATTGGTTGTCAGCTGTATGGTTCGCTCGCCCTGACTCTCCATGATCTCTTTATGCCATCCTGGATTCTCCTTTTGGAATGCAGTGTTACTTCTGGGTCAGCATCATCACTCCTTCTACTTTATTCTGGTCTCCATCTCCACTACAACTCAACTCAATTCCAGTACTGAGCTCTGAAGACAATGGGGCTCTCTGGATTCCTAGCTCCGCCCCACAATTAGCT
This sequence comes from Danionella cerebrum, assembly GCA_007224835.1. Lineage (NCBI taxonomy): Eukaryota > Metazoa > Chordata > Actinopteri > Cypriniformes > Danionidae > Danionella > Danionella cerebrum. The sequence goes on along the minus strand of SRMA01026017.1, from coordinate 66,648 downwards.
TCAGAGTGATTACAATGCTGAGTACTTTTCCCTCAATGGGACTTCTGACTTTTCTTACAGTGTGTGTATATGAATATAACTGCAAAAAGTTCCTTATAGCGTTGTGTTTGAAATGAATGCAAAAGAAATGAAATATTCATTGCACTACTACATTTTATGATGTTTGGATACCTTCCAAATGTGCAGAGAAGGGAGACAGTCCATTAGCTGTACCCACAAACCTCAGCTGATTGTTAATAAGCAGCTGATAATTGAATCACTGTCGCTTGCCACCTGACAGAAGTGTTCAGATCTGCGCCTCTACTGCATCTGTCACTCACCAGAGATCAGGCATTCATTCTCAAGTGGAAAGTGATTTATGATTGAGGGTTATGAGATGCAGTCAGGAAGAGGGAGGGGAGGAAAAGATGGATGGATGGCTGGCTCGGGTGTGCATGTGTGCCTGAGTGCCTGAGGCTAAAGGGTGACTCTGAGGTTGGGTCAGGATTTGAGAAATGTCTGAAGTCGGATCATTATTCTCGACTGTCATTTTTAGAATTAACGTGATGAATTAGAAGTGTTTGAGTGAGACAGGGAGTTGAAGAGTTTACTCAACTATTTTGGGCTCTTGAGCAAGACAAACTTTGTTCTAGGGATTATGCGTTCATGATTTAATTGGCAATAGTTTTATTGAGAGGTTGACAGGCGGTTGGTGTATCAGCTGCAGTCGATTTACAGGTTTGTAATGGAGAAGGAAATCATTAGTTGAAAGGCAAAGCTCTCAATTTACTGGAAAATCGACATTCCTATTCTCACCTATGGTTATGCGGTTTGGGTCATGACCGAAAGGATAAGATCTTGGATACAAGCGGTCAAAGGGTGATGGGGCGCTTTGAGGAACATGTCCTGCTGGTCCCTGGGGAAGTTGAGAGATCATGTCTCTAGGCTGACTTTGGAAAGCCTTCCTATTTCCCTGGAGGTAATATCCATAGACAGGACAGTCAGGCTTCCCTGCTCAGACTGTTGGCCCTGCTGTTTTTTTTTCTTTTTTGTTTAGTTTTGTTTCAAGTTTGATTTTGTTTTTATTTCATATTATTTTTTGTTCTAATTTTGTTTTATTTTGTTTCATGCTTGGTTTGTTTTGTTTCATTCAGTGTTTTGCTTTGTTTCTGTTAAGTTTTCTTTTAATTAAGTTTTATTTCATTCTTTTTTATGTTATGCTGTTCTAATTTTCTTTTGTTTCTTTTCATGGTTTGTTTTATGTAATTTCATGGTTTCATGTTATGTTTTGTTCATGCTTGGTCTGGTTTTGTTTCATTTTTTGCTTGATTTCAGTTTTGCTTTGTTTTTGTTTTATTTTATGTTATTTTGTTCTAATTTAGTTTTGTTTCATTTTGATGTGTTTATCTTAATTTATTAAGATAAACTTAATTAATTTTCCTACCCTCTTGTTCCCTTTCAGGTTTTCCAGCACACTACAATATGGACAGGTTGCCAGTCCCTTGCACACATTTCCTCACACAATGACACTAAAGGGCATTTAGATTATTCAATTTACATAAATGATATGCTTGTTTTTTTACAATTTACAAAAAAATTTACAATGTATGCATGTTTTTGTGTCACCGTGCTGCCGTTTTTAAAATGTATTTATTCTTATTTATTCTTCTGTTTATGTGAATTTGGAGAAAACATCAGACCAGTCTGTTGAATTGACACCAAGTAGGACGAGCTACCTGTTGACTTCCTCATCATAAAGACATTTAATTAATCATGGAATTAAAAAAAACAAGTCACACAAAACAAAGATTGAAACAAAATGTCAACATCCTCAGTACAGCCCAGAGAATGAATATCTGAGTCAGGTTTTGATTGATGAGACACATGAGATTGAACATACTTGAGATGCAGACAGTCTCATGTGATCTGGGGAGGACAACAGACAGGTAGAATTCTATCGGATGATGAGTCCCTAAAGAACCGTGAGAAGAAAAGAGGGCCAGACATCGCTGATGATCAAATATCTGACCCACATTCTCACAATGTCCCCATCCATTTAGCTTTTGAGAATAATGTATGTAGACAGTTCCTGATGGCCACAGAAAAGAGCATTTTAAACTAGATTTTAAAGTTTGCACGCAAACTTCGATGTTGGCTTGCGTTGGTACCGTTAATACCTTTTTTTTTTTAATGTTGTCAATTCCGCAACAATAACATAATCCAACCCTCATGTCTCTATGATTCTCATAGGCTGAGATAGGTACATGCAAAATTGGTTGCTATGGTAACAAGTCTGGTTGCTATGGAGGGGTCAGTGACCTAACATATTGTTCCCCATGTCAACACGAGTAAAATACACCAACCCCCTTGTCTCTATGACTTTCGTAAGCTGAGATAGAGATACGCCATATTGGTTGCTATGGTAACAGTGTGGTTGCTATGGAGGGGTCGCTGACCTAATATATTGTTCCCCATATGAATACGAGTAAATTACAGCAACCCCCATGTCTCTATGATTTTCCTGAGCTGAGATAGGTACATGCAAAATTGGTTGCTATGGTAACCAGTCTGGTTGCTATGGAGGGGTCAGTGACCTAACACATTGTTCCCCATGTCAATACATCAACCCCCATGTCTCTATGACTTTCCAAAGCTGAGATAGAGCTGCGCCATATTGGTTGCTATGGTAACCAGTTTGGTTGCTATGGAGGGGTCGCTGACCTAATATATTGCTCCCCATATCTATACGGGTAAAATACAGCAACCCCCATCTCTCTATGATTTTCCTAAGCTGAGATAGAGACATGCCATATTGGTTGCCATGGTAACCAGTCTGGTTGCCATGGAGGTGTCATTAACATAATATAATGTTTCAGCTGTCAGTATGGGTGAAGCTTACCAGCCCCCAAGTCTCTAGCATTTTTATAAGCTAAGATAGAGATGTGGCAATATGGTTGCTATGGTAAACAATTTGGTTGCTATGGAGGAGTTAGTGACATCATGTTGTAATCTACTTTTCATTTAGAATAATATAAAGCAACCCCTATGTCTCTACTGTGTTCCGTTTAGAAGATATTTGACATTGAAAGTTATGTCAAAAGTGGGTGTGGCTTAATTAATTTATGTTAATTCACAAGCAATGATGGGCTGGATAAGTAATTTGCTTCCTTAATGCTTGTATGACTTTCCAGTGTCAATCAATTACAGAAGCTCTTTTACAATAGGATCTATGGGGTTCATGCTCCATTCATTTCAATGGGCCATTAAAAGTCAATGAGACACCTTTGACCTACTTATTTGAAATCAGCTTGCACCTGGAGTTATCAACTGCCAGATTTTCAAGCGAGTCAGCTGACTCAACTGTCAGATTTTCAAACGATGGCAAATCTGCTGGAGAAAATCCGATTTCCATGCCTCAAACAAATAAGATTATAGAAGAACCGTAAGACATATCGAAATGATTCTTTCTTTGTAAGAAGCAGAAGACCCTAACGAAGAGAATGCTGCAATTTTTGTGAAGGTGTGATTAGAAATAAAAAAATTATGGCGAGCTACAAATAGCCTTCATTTGATTCTGTGCAACTGCTCATTTTAGAGAAATCCATACCCTCAAACAAATAAACATTACGAAAGAATGAACAGAGGTATTGAAATATTTCTTTTACTGTTAGAATCCCAAGATTTTAAGGAAGAGAATGGTGTAAATTTTGTGAAGCTGTGATAAAGTGTGAATGATTTATGGCGAGTTAAAATAGCCTGCGATTGAGATTTTAAACAGAGTCCACCAGAATTTTTGAATGGAGGTGAATGGAGCAATTATGTGCACTCGTTGTGGTTTAGGCCACCTGGCGTAAAAACCGTGTGTTTTTTAAAAATGAAAACAGCAACAACTGAAAGAGGACAAAAATCTCTACATTTTAGGTATAAAATGTGTGTGTAAAGGTTAATTTTTAGTTGAGAAAACAGTGCAAGTATCAACAAGACTGAGCTTGCTCAAAGTTAGAGTGAGCGATGACATCACCACTCTAGGGCCCCCCTAGGGAATGACTTGGGCGATTTTTGGGCCGAAATTCGCGATTTTTACGGAAACCGCTGATCAAATCGGTCCAAAGAGATATAGCAACAAACTACATAACAGCTTTGAGGTGTGTTGAAAGTTTCGTGGCTGTAGCTCGAACGGGCTAGGAGGAGTAGGGTTAAGAATTTTTGTCAGAAGAAAAGAGAAGAAGAATAATAACTAGATTTTAAAGTTTGCACGCAAACTTCGATGTTGGCTTGCGTTGGTGCCGTTAATACCTATTTTTTTAAAAATGTTGTCAAATCCGCAACAATAACATAATCCAACCCCCATGTCTCTATGATTCTCATAAGCTGAGATAGGTACATGCAATATTAGTTGCTATGGTAACCAGTCTGGTTGCTATAGAGGTGTCAGTGACCTAACATATTGTTCCCCATGTCAACACGAGTAAAATACACCAACCCCCATGTCTCTATGACTTTCGTAAGCTGAGATAGAGATACGCCATATTGGTTGCTATGGTAACAGTGTGGTTGCTATGGAGGGGTCGCTGACCTAATATATTGTTCCCCATATGAATACGAGTAAATTACAGCAACCCCATGTCTCTATGATTTTCCTGAGCTGAGATAGGTACATGCAAAATTGGTTGCTATGGTAACCAGTCTGGTTGTTATGGAGGGGTCAGTGACCTAACATATTGTTCCCCATGTGAACACGAGTAAAATACACCAACCCCCATGTCTCTATGACTTTCGTAAGCTGAGATAGAGATACGCCATATTGGTTGCTATGGTAACAGTGTTGTTGCTATGGAGGGGTAGCTGACCTAATATATTGCTCCCCATATCTATACGGGTAAAATACAGCAACCCCCATCTCTTTATGATTTTCCTAAGCTGAGATAGAGACATGCCATATTGGTTGCTATGGTAACCAGTCTGGTTGCTATGGAGGTGTCATTAACATAATATGTTTCAGCTGTCAGTATGGGTGAAGCTTACCAGCCCCCAAGTCTCTAGCATTTTCCTAAGCTAAGATAGAGATGTGGCAATATAGTTGCTATGGTAAACAATTTGGTTGCTATGGAGGAGTTAGTGACATGTTGTAATCTACTTTTCATTTAGAATAATATAAAGCAACCCCCATGTCTCTACTGTGTTCCGTTTAGAAGATATTTGACATTGAAAGTTATGTCAAAAAGTGGGTGTGGCTTAATTAATTTATGTTAATTCACAAGCAATGATGGGCTGGATAAGTAATTTGCTTCCTTAATGCTTGTATGACTTTCCAGTGTCAATCAATTACAGAAGCTCTTTTACATTAGGATCTATGGGGTTCATGCTCCATTCATTTCAATGGGCCATTGAAAGTCAATGAGACACCTTTGACCTACTTATTTGAAATCAGCTTGCACCTGGAGTTATCAGCTGCCAGATTTTCAAACGAGTCAGCTGACTCAACTGTCAGATTTTCAAACGATGGCAAATCTGCTGGAGAAAATCCGATTTCCATGCCTCAAAAAAATAAAGATTATAGAAGAACCGTAAGACATATCGAAATGATTCTTTCTTTGTAAGAAGCAGAAGACCCTAACGAAGAGAATGCTTTAATTTTTGTGAAGGTGTGATTAGAAATAAAAAAATTATGGCGAGCTACAAATAGCCTTCATTTGATTCTGTGCAACTGCTCATTTTAGAGAAATCCATACCCTCAAACAAATAAACATTACGAAAGAATGAACAGAGGTATTGAAATATTTCTTTTACTGTTAGAATCCCAAGATTTAAAGGAAGAGAATGGTGTAAATTTTGTGAAGCTGTGATAAAGTTTGAATGATTTATGGCGAGTTAAAAATAGCCTGCGATTGAGATTTTAAACAGAATCCACCAGAATTTTTGAATGGAGGTGAATGGAGCAATTAAGTGCACTCCTTGTGGTTTAGGCCACCTGGAGTAAAAACCGTGTGTTTTTTAAAAATGAAAACAGCACCAACTGAAAGAGGACAAAAATCTCTACCATTTAGATATAAAATGTGTGTGTAAAGGTTAATTTTTAGTTGAGAAAACAGTGCAAGTAGCAACAAGACTGAGCTTGCTCAAAGTTAGAGTGGGCGATGACATCACCACTCTAGGTCTCCCATAGGGAATGACTTGAGCGATTTTTGGGCCGAAATTTGCGATTTATACGGAAACCGCTGGTCCAATCGGTCCGAAGAGATATAGCAACTCGAGTGGGAACAGTCTGGACGACCGTGGAAAGTTTCGTGGTTGTAGCTCGAACGGGCTAGGAGGAGTAGTGCGTAGAATTTTTGTCAGAAGAAAAGAGAAGAAGAAGAATAACTAGAAAGTGCATTTCCTAGCGGAAAATGCGTGTGAATGCAGAGAGCTGAAAAAGAATGCTTAAAATTGCTGAATTCCTTGGCTGAACGGTGAAACATTAGAAAGTTAAAAGTGTCAAAAGTTGAAAGTTGAAGCTAAAAGGTGAAACACTGTAATTTGAAAAGTGACAAAATTTGAAAGTGTCAAAAATAGAAAGTGGAAGCTGAAGGTGAAACTTTTGAAAGTTTAAAGTGTCAAAAGTTTAAAGTGGAAACTGAAAGGTATAATATAAGTAAGTTGAAATTCTGTCTAGCATTTTCCTAACCTAAGATAAAGATAGGGGAATTGCGTTGCTGTGGTAAAAAAGTCTGGTCGCTCTGGACAGGTCATTTACATAATAGATTGTTCCCAGTGTCACTATGAGTGAAACAAAACAACCCCCATGTCTCTAGCATTTTCCAAAGCTGATATAGGGATATGCCTATTTGTTTGCTATGGTAACCAGTATGGTTGCTATGGAGGGGTCAGTGACATTATATAATGTTCCTGTGTGACTACAAGTCATTTAGACCCACTCCTGTGTCTCTCTCATTTTACTAAGCTGAGATAGAGATGTGTCATTTTGGTTGCTATGGTAACAGTATGGTTGCTATGGAGGGGTCAGTGACATTATATAATGTTCCCTGTGAGACTTCAAGTCATTCAGACCAACTCCTGTGTCTCTCTCATTTTCCTAAGCTGAGATAGAGATGTGTCAATTTGGTTGCTATGGTAACCAGTAGGGTTGCTATGGAGGCGTAAGTGACATTATATAATGTTCCCTGTGTGACTACAAGTCATTTAGACCAACTCCCGTGTCTCTCTCATTTTCCTAAACTGAGATAGAGATGTGTCAATTTGGTTGCTATGGTAACCAGTATGGTTGCTATGGAAGGGTCAGTGACATTATTTAATGTTCCCTGTGTGACTACAAGTCATTTAGACCAACTCCCGTGTCTCTCTCATTTTCCTAAACTGAGATAGAGATGTGTCGATTTGGTTGCTATGGTAACCAGTATGGTTTTGGAGG
>SRMA01026017.1:20818-59238 GCA_007224835.1 Danionella cerebrum | reverse complement strand
AAAAAGCCTTCATTTGATTCTGTGCAACTGCTAATTTCTGAGAAATCCATACCTCCAAACAAATAAGGATTACGAAAGAAGGACAAGACACATTAAAATATTTCCTTTACTGTTAGCATCACAAGATTTTAAGGAAGAGAATGGTGTAAGTTTTGTGAAGCTGTGATAAAGTTTGAATGATTTATGGCGAGTTATAAATAGCCTGCGATTTAGATTTTGAACAGAATCCACCAGAATTTTTGAATGGAGGTGAATGGAGCAATTATGTGCACTCCTTGTGGTTTAGGCCACCTGGAGTAAAAACCGTGTGTTTTTTAAAAATGAAAACAGCACCAACTGAAAGAGGACAAAAATCTCTACCATTTATGTATAAAATGTGTGTGTAAAGGTTAATTTTTAGTTGAGAAAACAGTGCAAGTAGCAACAAGACTGAACTTGCTCAAAGTTAGAGTGAGCGATGACATCACCACTCTAGGGGCCCCATAGGGAATGACTTGGGCGATTTTTGGGCCGAAATTCGCGATTTTTACGGAAACCGCTGGTCCGAAGAGATATAGCAACTCGAGTGGGAACAGTCTGGACGACCGTGGAAAGTTTCGTGGCTGTAGCACGAACGGGCTAGGAGGAGAAGCGTTGCAAAATTTTGACGTAGGAAAAGAGAAGAATAATAACTAGAAAGTGCATTTCCTAGCGGAAAATGCGTGTGAATGCAGAGAGCTGAAAGAGAATGCTTAAAATTGCTGAATTCCTTGGCTGAACGGTGAAACATTAGAAAGTTAAAAGTGTCAAAAGTTGAAAGTTGATGCTAAAAGGTGAAACACTGTAATTTGAAAAGTGTCAAAATTTGAAAGCTGAAGCTGAAACATTGTAAAGTTGAAATATGTAAAGTTGAAAGTGGAAGCTGAATGTTAAAATATTAGAAAGTTGAAAGTGTCAAAAGATGAAAGTGGAAGCTGAAAGGTGAAACATTTTAAAGTTGAAAACGTATAAAGTTGAAAGGTTAAGCATTGTAAAGTTGAAAGTGTTAAAAATAAAAAGTGGAAGCTGAAGTTGAAACTTTTGAAAGTTTAAAGTGTCAAAAGTTTAAAGTGGACGCTGAAAGGTATAATATAAGTAAGTTGAAATTCTGTCTAGCATTTTCCTAACCTAAGATAAAGATATGGCAATTGCGAAAAAAAAAAAAAAAGTCTGGTCGCTCAGGACAGGTCATTTAAATAATAGATTGTTCCCAGTGTCACTATGAGTGAAACAAAACAACCCCCATGTCTCTAGCATTTTCCAAAGCTGATATAGGGATATGTCAATTTGGTTGCTATGGTAGTCAGAATGGTTGCTATGGAGGGGTCAGTGACATTATATAATGTTCCCTGTGTGACTTCAAGTCATTTAGACCCACTCCAGTGTCTCTCTCATTTTACTAAGCTGAGATAGAGATGTGTCATTTTGGTTGTTATGGTAACCAGTATGGTTGCTATGGAGGAGTCAGTAACATTATATAATGTTCCCTGTGTAACTACAAGTCATTTCGACCAACTCCCGTGTCTCCCTCATTTTCCTAAGCTGAGATAGAGATGTGTCAATTTGGTTGCTATGGTAACCAGTATGGTTGCTATGGAGGAGTCAGTGACATTATATAATGTTCCCTGTGTGACTACAAGTCATTTAGACCAACTCCCGTGTCTCTCTCATTTTCCCAAGCTGAGATAGAGATGTGTCAATTTGGTTGCTATGGTAACCAGTATGGTTACTATGGAGGGGTAAGTGACATTATATAATGTTCCCTGTGTGACTACAAGTCATTTAGACCAACTCCCGTGTCTCCCTCATTTTCCTAAGCTGAGATAGAGATGTGTCAATTTGGTTGCTATGGTAACCAGTATGGTTGCTATGGAGGGGTCAGTGACCTTATATAATGTTCCCTGCGTGACTACAAGTCATTTAGACCAACTCCCGTGTCTCTCTCATTTTCCTAAGCTGAGATAGAGATGTGTCAATTTGGTTGCTATGGTAACCAGTATGGTTGCTATGGAGGGGTCAGTGACATTATATGATGTTTCCTGTGTAACTACAAGTCATTTAGACCAACTCCTGTGTCTCTGTCGTTTTCCAAATCTGAGATAGAAATGTGTCAACTGGGTTGCTATGGTAACCAGTATGGTTGCTATGGAGGGTCAGGTACCTCAATGAATGTTCCCGGGGTCGCTACTAGTGAAACAAACTCACCCCCATGTCTCTAGCATTTTCCTAAGCTGAGATAGAGATGTGTCAACTGGGTTGCTATGGTAACCAGTATGGTTGCTATGGAGGGTCAGGTACCTCAATGAATGTTCCCGGGTTCGCTAGTAGTGAAACAAACTCACCCCCATGTCTCTAGCATTTTCCTAAGCTGAGATAGATATGTGTCAATTTGGTTGCTATGGTTACCATTATGGTTGCTATGGAGGGGTCATTGACATTATATAATGTTCCCTGTGTGACTATAAGTCATTTAGACCAACTCCTGTGTCTCTAGCATTTACCTGGGCTTAGATAGATATGTGTCAATTGTGTTGCTATGGAAATTAATCTGGTTGCTATGGATGAATTGGTGACATCATGTTCTAATCTACATTCAACTTAGATCAATATAAAACAACTCCCATGTCTCTACGATGTTCCACTTAGAAGATATTTGACATTCAAAAATGATGTTGAAAAGTGGGCGTGGCTTGTTGAATTAATGTTAAATCATAAGCATTGATTGGCTGGATTAGTTATATGCATCCTTAATGTTGCTATGACTCTCCATTGTGAACCAATTACAAAAGCTATTTTACAATTGGATCATATGGGAATCAATTGCCCCATTGAAATGAATGGCAGCAATGCATCTCTATGGCCCATTGTGAGTCTAAGGGAAGGCTAAGCCAATCAAATTTCGTTATTCAAATTAGTTGATTAACAGCTGGCTCCAACTGCCACTTTTTGAATCGAGGAGACATTTCTCAGATGTTGACCATGCCTCAAACAAATAAACATTACAGAAGAACCATAAGACATATCGAGATGATTCTTTCTTTGTGAGGAGCAGAAGGCCTCAATGAAGATTATGATGTAAAATTTTTAACGATATGTGGAAAAATCTAGGAGTTATGGCGAGTTAGAAAAAGCCTTAATTTAAAACTTTGGAGCATACATTTCTGGGTGAAATGCATTGAACTTAATGGAGCAATTTGCTTCCCTCGTTAAGGTTTAGCCCTCCTAGTTTAAAAACCATAGGCCATATGAAAGAAACAACTACATCTTTGGAAAGAGGACAAATTTCTCTACTACTTTAATATAAATTTTGTGCATAAAGGGTAAAGTTTAGTTTAGGAGAGAGGATTTGATGAAGAAGTTTGAGATGTGAAAAATTAGAGTGGAAGCTAGAGTGGAGCAGAATTAGGTCAAAATCCAAATTCTTCATTAAACTTAAACTGTGATTTATAAAAATCTGTAAAAGATATGAAAAAGCTGAAAACATATTTTAAAAGCTGAAAATGTGTTGAATTGTTTAAAATTTGAATGATTGCTCTAGCTGAAAGTATGCTGAAGATATGAAGGTTGAAAAAAAGCTGAAGATTGAAAGAGATTTGAAGTGTTTCCCATTCATTTCAATGGGAAAAATATTTTAAATAAAGTTAAATTTTATAAAAAGTATAAAAGTTTGAAAAGTGATATGTAATAGCAAAATAAAAAAAAAAAAGCTGAACATTTTAAAGTTTGAATGGTGTTTCTAGTGCAAAGTATGCTGAAGTAGTTGGCTTCTAAAAAAAGGGGGGGAATAAAAATAATAATAAAAATAAATACGTAGGATAACAATAGTGTGAATGCCTCTGCATTCACACTAATAAGTTTAAGAGAGATAACAATATGTTGGCTCTGCAAGCCAACATAATAATAAGTTTAAGAGAGATAACAATATGTTGGCTCTGCAAGCCAACATAATTAGAGTTGATGAAAGAGCTTGGTGATTATATTTCGATTGATTTGGAGCTTGATAAGACATAGGCGTTCTCACATGATGTTGCTATATTTTGGAAAGCAATTGGACAATGGAGTCACACTATAAGGTCATTTCTCCGACAGCTCAATTTAGCCGTGTTGTAATTTGAGAGAAACAAGCACAAAATGGATCAAATAACAATATTATTGTTGAATGCCTCTTTCTTTCTTTGCTGTGGCAATCTTACAGCGATTATGTTAAAGTAGCCAAGTGTTTACAGCCTGGTGTGTTTCTGTAAGTTACCTCTGAACCCCTTAAGTCTACACCAACGTTATTTCATAATTTGTAAATTTGGTCTGAAACATCAAAATCTTTGATAAATGAGGATTTATCAAGTTTTTTTTTAATTAAGTTTTATTTCATTCTTTTTTATGTTATGCTGTTCTAATTTTCTTTTGTTTCTTTTCATGGTTTGTTTTATGTAATTTCATGGTTTTGTTTCATGTATTTTGGTTTCATGTTATGTTTTGTTCATGCTTGGTCTGGTTTTGTTTCATTTTTTGCTTGATTTCAGTTTTGCTTTGTTTTTGTTTGATTTTATGTTATTTCATAATTTGTAAATTTGGTCTGAAACATCAAAATCTTTGGTAAATGAGGATTTTGTGGAGAATTGGACTCAAGTGAACTGTGTTGCCGTTCAGGACACTTGAGTGCGCTCAAGCCCAGTCGTGAACAAGTTGTACCATGGCATCGGTCTACTTCAATTTCTTACTTAAAATTTACAATTAATTTACAATTTTAAAATTTTGCATCTGTACGAATTTAATCAGTGCGCTAAATTTTTCAGCACGTGTATAAAAAAAGGAACTCCACTGGTATGCTGGTAGGTTGTTCCAAATATCTATCCAGTACTTCTTGTTCTTCTACACACTGATGATAGTTCTTAATAAATTTGCAGAATAAATGCAGAATACACCTCCCTGATTACATTGCATGATGGATAAGTAACTGTTTGTATTTCTCAGCATTGAAAACACAATTATTCCTTAACAGATCGCTAACTCTCTTTGGAAAAATGCAGCACCAAATATTCAAGGAAGCTCCACCATGCTTCACTGTTACCTACACACTGCTATTTTTCATCCCTTCAATGAAAAGCCTTCTACAACAAGCAAATATGCATATAATATTTGTCTTCATCGCCCCAGTTTCAATGTTTTAGGGCATACCTGAGTCAATTGGCCTTCTTAATACATTAAAGACATTTTTGGTTCATTTTTGGCTGCTCTTCAATTAAATATATTTCTGGCCAGACTTTTCTGAACAGTTGATTTGTGTATTTGGTTCCCACTGGTTTTCCCAGTTCTGAGATGATGCCACCGCTGGACATACTCAAATAGTAATTAGTGTTACGACTCATAGGGTCATCTGTGTATTTGTGTTCAACACGGTTTTATTTACCTCTTCCTCTTTTTGATCTTTGTTTCTGTCCTAAGCTCCACCCACTGTGATGAAGTTGTGCTCCATTGGTTCTTCTGAAGGACCAATCGGAGGCTGTCCAGGACCATTAAAGCCCAGTACTCAAGCTTGGAGTCCCCTTTTTGGATCCACCTGTGACTCCTGGCTTTGTGTCTTGGCTTGGCCTGGCCTGGCCTGGCCTGGCCTGGCCTGGCTTGGCTTGGCTTGGCTACTGGATTCTAATTTGAAAAGAATTTGAAAAGCTTTGTTAGTTTGATTGTTTTTCCTTGTTAGCTTTTCGTTTTCCTAGGTTTACTTGAGTGTTTGTCTGAATTGTATGGTTGGTGTAGTGTTTGTGTTATTTATTGTAAATAAATGACTTTTTACTGAAAGTGAAATCTTATTATCACTCAATTGTTTAAGTCTGTGTACTTTATTTTTCTTTAGTGAGACATTAGGAACTAACAATTAGCTTGATGTGTCTTGCCTGGACCTAAATCCTTACCGTTGCCTGTTTATGTGTATTTCTGCAAAAGAGCTTGTACAGCACGTCTTGTACCTCAGTCTGCCTTGAAATCTGCCAGCGAGAGTCCTTGTAGTAGGAGTATAACTACATTGTGTCTTGTTGCTGAGCTCAGTTTTGTCATGATTAGAAACTTTCTTAACGTCACCAATTGTGGCTGTTCCCCACCCAGTTTTAAGCCTCCTACACAGCTGTTTCTGCTTCAGTTCATAAGACACAATTTCAACCTACGTCACAAGCACCTGTTGATCAACCACTCAAGCAAATCTTGATTTTATTGAAATATTTCTTTCTCTTTTTTGAATTTACAAAAATAGTCTTTGTTAAAATGTTTTTCACACCCACCAAAAAATGTCATTCTAATTATTTCTGAATAAATAACATTTAAAACTTACTTATTTTAGTTTGATCAGAAGATAAACTTTGATATGTATAGTTTGATTATATATTATAAAATTTAAGTCCAAGCTTATTGTAAAGGTTTCTAAGATCTTTTGATTTTGTTTGTCGAAGGTGCAATAAACATGTAAAGGTACAATAAACCACTTTTTCAACTAATTTTACTGCTACTCTTTTATGCTAGTGCTGTGATATCACCAAAACTCATTTCCATGAGAAGAGCGAAGCCCTTTTCCAGACCAGCAGGAAATTAGACGCTACGTGAAATGTTTCCGAACCCTCTGTGAATGTTCCACAGAAATCACTGTGGCAGAAAATCAAATCATTTAATTAGCTTTACAGGATGATGATGAAATGATGATGAGAAAGACCCACCCTTCTTCTAAATGAGGAATTTACAACATTTTTCTTAGTCCTATACCAGCTCACAAAGAGGGAGCAATGATTTATTTATAAATCAGTCTAATGGATAAGCAAAAAAATGCTACAATTGCCTCCAAATTGAATTAATGGTGGGAACGGTACTAGAAGATGGTCTCAATTTACCTAGAGCTAGGGAACGAATAGGTACAGTACATAATGTTCATGATTACTAAAAGGAAAAAGTCTTATCAGGCTTTCAACCTCACTTTGCTCAACGTTAGAACACAACTGCAGATAATATGAGGGATTTTGACCCGTTCGTTCATGCCTATGTCAATGTCATTTCAAAACTATTTTCATAAATTCATGTGATTCCATTGGTTCCACCTTAATCGAATTATAATCTATGAGATTTTTTTCCATGTCAATTAATCGGCTGGTTCATAATTCTAACATTAACCAACTAAAATGACAACAGATATTGGCCAATGTTGGGCTAATTGCTAGTACATCGCCCCCAGTCTTAAAAAAAAAGTGGAAAAGTTATTGGTGACAGAACCTTTCGGCACAGTTCAGCTCAGTTCGGCCTGCTTGCTTTCCATAGAGTGTCCCATCAGAGGGTGTGTGTTGTAATGCCATCATTTTCAGGAAGTAATAAAGAGTGCGACATGAGATCATGAAATATCCGGAAAACCACAACAGATCCTGAATTTGCCGAATGACTTGTGTTTGCTTCTTAGATTATGGGAGTTTTACACTACTTTCCATGACAAGTTATCTGGTGTGACTGGAACAAACTCATTGTATGTATTATGCTTGCTCAACCAATCAAAAGAATGGTGTCAGTTCAGAGCAATAGTGTTGGTTCTAGAACCTCCTCAAACTGAGTTCCAGAAATGGGGTTGGTTCCACACCTTTTAAAACCACGCTGAACTGAACTGTATCATATCGTGCAGTGGAGGACTCTCTAGAGCTTTTCCATTAATGTCAATGTTCATGTAGGAGTTTGATATAGTTCTCCATGTGCTTAACTTCAGATATCACAAAGCAGAGGTAAGTTCAGTGGCAGGAGGACAGCCCCTCTTCTTCGTCTGGCTTTCCCAGAATTGCAAAGAGAGAAGGAACTTGATTCAAAGTTTCAGTGTCTGATAGTCTTACAACGGTAAATTCTCACAGGCATTATTCATTTGTGTGGGGTGGATGTAGTTGAGTTTTGACTGTTTTTGCTGAAATCTAAATGCAAAGAAGTGCTGACTCCCACTGGTCTTCCACTGCAGGACTCTGAGGGGTGTGTAGGATGATAGACACTCACAGTTGCACTGCGTTGATGATGTAGGCTTTTTCTAAATACACTCACCGGCCACTTTATTAGGTACACCTCGCTAACACCAGGTTGGAACCCACTATTGCCTCCAGAAGTTAATCCTTAACTGTGAAATAGATTCAATAAGGTACTGGAAACATTTCTCAGAGAGTTTGGTCCGTATTGACTTCATAGCATCACAAAGTTGTATATTTGTCAACTGCACCTCCATGATTGTTACATCCATGCATGTGGATTCATAGTATTTTGTGAAAAAAAAGGCCATGGACTTATTTTAGATGTCATTATTTATGTGCCTACAGAATGAGGTTAATTTGATTAAAATGAGTTGAAAAATATTTGATGATTTTATATATTTAAATGTTAATGTCTATTCTATACTAAGAAGATTTAACTCTACATAAATCCTTCTTAAACAGCTGGAATTTGAAATTACAATGCAAAAAAGCAACAACAACAACAACAACTATGAATCCTATTGATCAGTGAAACAGATGCTGGCACATTATCTGTGTTCTGAAACATTATTCCCAACACTCTATATGACCCAGACATGGATCAAATCAGTCTGACAGCTTTGGCTACAGTCTAAGGCTGCATTATTCATAACCTCGAGCCATGTACACGACGGGGTCAATTAATAGATACTGTATGTCAATTGATAACAACTCTGGGGAAGGAAAGACAATGCTTATTGGTTATTAATGTCTGTCACTCATTGGCCCTAAAGCCAATTTATCAGTTTGTTATAAAATTGCCATGATGCAAATCCATTGGGTTCATTGACTAACTGACTCAAGCCTTAAAGCAAGCATCTGATCACATGCCGTGAAGAGGAGGCGGAGTACACGACGCATGGGTTGCTTGTGTAACAGGGACGTCAATGCTTGTTATGAGGCTGTCAATGCTTGCACTTTCTCAATACAAGTAATAATTCAAATAGCTCTATGCAAATTAGTAGGTGTTTATTTCAGTCGAGATCAGAGATTATACATAGAACAATCACAATGTAATGAGAGTATGTGTAGATTAAATTAAATATACTCTAATTAGAGTTCATTTAAGTCTGAACTCGACAATGCGTCGAGGCTATTTTCCATCATGCTTTGCCGGCGTTTTAGAATACTGTGAATGAAGAATTAACGTAAAACTTCTAAAAAACTAAAAACAAGTCCTGAGATGTTACCAAAAACATGGTGGAATTCAATTCTTTTATTAATAGCAAAGACTCTGAAACAAAGATAGTTTGCAAAGTGGCTTTATTGTCTTAGCATCTTAAGCTACGCAATCATATGTGCTGAAGAGAGAGGGGGGGGGGGGGAGCAGAGTTAGGCTCATATCTTGTTTTAACCCTTTGTTTGTCCCACCCCTTTTCCTCTGATGTGGCATATGATGTTTTTTCCACTTCAAGAAAAACAAGACACTGACTTCCTTTGAAACAATAATAGGATTAAGTAGAATGATTAAAAATTATATATTATATTTGTGTTCCTTAGTGATCCTTTATCTACAGTCTCAATTAAACATATTGTTTGTACCATAAAGGAACAGTGATTTTCAGATTTATTTAAACTATTAAGTCGAAACATGTTCCCAAATTATATGTCATAGATCTAGCTCTTTGCATTGTTTTGAATTTTTTAAAAGTACGCCTTTAGTAAGTGTTGTAAAGTGCTTGAATAAATTACTTTCATTGCTGAATGTATTTTTTTTTGTATTTGTATTGAGTTTTTAAAACAAAAGTAACATTTTTATTTGAGTATATGTACTCTTCCCTCCACTACTCTTTACACTTCTTACTAAAAACAGCCAGAATACGAACTTTGAGAAAAAGCTTTCTTTAAATTAATCTTTTTAAAACTGAAAGCAGCTTTTTGGGAAACATTTTTTTGCTTGATACTTTTTAAAATACTTATTGTCCATTACAGGAAAACTGACTTGTGACTTTTAGTACTTTTTTCAGTATCTGTGTGTATGTTACACAAGTTTGGTTTTCAGTTACTCTTTACACCTCTCCCTTTAGTGTAATAGCATTGTTTATTTTCATATATATTGTGTTGTTTTTATCCCTGGAATAGATTTAAAATTAGGTTTGATGCCAACTGTACTAATTAAATTGAGACCAAACGTTAAGATAAACGATGTTTGAATTTAAAAGCAGGATGTTTACCGATGCTTTCGTATGCTCCCATAAGATCTCCAGTCAAGCCATAAAACAAATCAAAATAATCCAGGCTTGTTCAAACTTGAAAGACTTTTGAACATCTTTCAGTATTTAGTGCCATGTCCTTTAAGAATCTTGGCAAATCTTGTTATTAGTTCTTCTTTGGAGAAGCCCTTTATACCTTGTAAACACGACTTTGTTGATCGAGTGTGAAAAGCTGCTTTGATTCATTGAATTTGCTTTTTTGTCAGACGAGATCTTGGTTTTTAGCCAGTGTTTGCCATTTCCAAGTGTGATGTGAATCAGATGGTCAGTGAACAATACATTGGCAGGCTATTCACAAACTGGTCTAAAACTGGAAAGTGTTCTGATGTTTGAATGTATTTTACAGAAACATACACTGTATTATAAAAAATGCTGTTACTGAAATTTCCTGTACATTTACAGCAAAGGTTTACAGGGACACTCAGTCCAGCTGGTTTTAAACAGCTATCCTGTTTGCTGATTCCAAGTTAGTTGCTGGTCTTACTGGTTCCAGATTCCTGATCACTTGCTCATGTGTTGGTTCCAGTTCCTGGATTCTCTGCTAGCTGATAATGAGAATCCTATGTCATGAGTCACCAGGCACCATGATTGAAGGAACTCTATTGTTCTTCCTAATGATTTCTTCTATGTGTTCTTAGTGTGTTCTTTTATATTGTATTTTGACAGTGAATAATACTTAGTGTAATGATTTAAAGTTTTAATGCAGTCAAAACCTCAAAATTAGCAAAATACACAATTTCACCCATTGCGCTTTTAGGGAAAAAACCCAAGTTCATGATGGAATAACTCAAAAAAGCTACGGTAAAATATTCTTAAAATTTGGATTTTGACAGTCAATAATACTAGCTATAATGATGTAGAGAGTTAAAGGACAAGTGGAACTTAAAAACACACTTTTTGTACTAGTGTGTTACCCCCCCCCCCCAAAAAAAAAGGAAGAAATAATTTAGAAATGCTATTATTTCGATTCTGACAGTGAATAATACTTATTGTAATGATTTTAAAAAGTTTTAACAATAACAATAAAATAGACTCATTTAAATAACTCTTTTTCAGAGTCAGTTTAACTCTATATAGACTGGGACCAAATACACTCTGATTAGAGTTAATTTAACTCTTAGAATTTTATTATATATTAGTACGTTGTTCAAAGCTTGAAATTTCAACTGTAAACCTTCCATGAATAAAAAATGAAAGAATATTAAACAATAAACCAGGGGTGACAAGACATCACGCAGATCTTTTGCGACAGCGTGAATCTGACACATGTCTTTTAAGGTGGACAGGATTCAGCTCGAATTTTTAATACTTTATAATTTTAAAATGTCTAAAAATAATATACATGCAGATATATGCATAGAACAATAGAAAATGTAACTATTAACTTTTTTTATTGCTATAATTTTTTTCTTATAACAAACAGTTCTGACATTTGGTGTCCTATGCAGCCTGCAAACTTTGCGTGTAGGGAGCGGCGCTACTAAATCCACATCACACCGGAATGCAGCTAGTCGGGATGTTTGGTCAGAGTTAGAAGTGTTCTGCACATTCCCCGTTGGACCTTTTTAATCAAGAGACGAGATGATCTCTTCAGTTTCGTCTATGATCAAGATCAGACAGTTTCTTTCACAACATTCAACCATTCTAACAACACATAGAGAAAAAAATGTCACAGATTTTTAAAACAAAGAATAACGCAAAGAACCATATATATGCGGTCCATAATAAAATTATCAGCTCAAAAAGCGGAATTATATAAATAGTACAGTTTAGTACAGCACCCCATTTTCTCTGAATGCAAATTCTGTGTGAGAGATGCAGTCGGTGTATCATGCATACGTGTGTTCCTGGCACTGTGACAGTAATGAGGAACAGATCTGGTTTCTATGGATTCTGTGGAAGAGGCTGAGGGCACAGACTGACACTGGTAATGATTACTGACACTCATCCAGCCGGCAGAACAACAGCAGCTGTGTGCGCGAGTGAGTGAGCGAGAGAGGCAGACAGACAGACAGTGAACCCTCAAGAGTTTTCGAGAATGAGCGACAGAGACAACCTGGGAGAAGTAGAGGACGACAGGCAGACAGACGTGATAGTCAGAACTAATGGGTATATAACGTGTGTAACTCCTGTCAGACACTGTAGTACTGTGGCTAATGATGCATCCTGTCAGTCCATTATCCATTAGAAACCACACTTCCTCTCTTCAAATATACCGTATACACATGCGTATGCTGACCTGGCTGCCTGGAAGGACAGCTAGTGTTACTTACTGGTACTCCAGCATATATGTGGCATTCTGTATATTGAGACAGGAAAATAAACAAGGATGTGTTCTGTGGAATAATGAGTAGAAAAGACTTCATTCCTGTCTGATGATTGACAGCTATGAGCAACCAGCTGACCTGTTCTGTTCAAGGCTTCCGCACCTGCACACCTCTCTGACAATGAATATAAAAAGACATATAATGTCAAATTATTGCACTTCATGAGCAGCCTATAGACAGCAGTCATTTTATTGTTCATTTTGTTGTGTTCCTTTTCGACAGTTTGAAATCAGATTTGATTTGGACTGTTTTGGTTAGTTTTGAACTAATACATATTACGGTATTTTTTTAAAAAATATATTTATTGGTTTTTCATTTGAATAGATAGGACAGTAGAGGGAGACAGGCGGAGAGAGAATGGGGTGGGATGGGAAAGAAAAAATGTGTAAAACTGTAAATAGTGTATATATTGGTATATATGACATTTTTTTATTGTCAAACAAATTTTATAATCTGAACATAAAAAAAGAAATAAACTTTAAATAATTGTTTGTTTGAGTAAGTGCATTTGAGCTTGAGCTGAGCAATATGGATGTCTGCTCTCTGAGAAGTCACAACGATCACATCAAAGTCGTTAAAAGTCTCAAAGAACTACACAAAAATAGCTATAATTACTATTACTATAATTATGACACACTGTTCAAAGCCGCTCAGAGTGTTTATTATAAATATAGTGCCAATAACTAATTAAAAGAGTCACTCAGTGGAGTCAGACATGCGCGGAGTCAGATATGCGCGGGCTTCCAGGTAGAGTGCTGAAAGGTCTTCGGGGTGTCTTCTCCCAAATAATCCACTGACACGTGGGTTTCTGGACCAGAGGTATGGCCAGCATGCTCCGGGTGTTCTGGGTTCATGTGCCTTGTCGGAAATGAGCGGTCTCTTCCAGGGGACGGGAATCCAGCTGAGCCCAGTGACTCAGCTAGCCCAACACTATAGACCCGGTTGGTGGGCACCTCTTGGGCTCCTTTGGCTCCCTGTGGCTCTCGCGACGTCCCTTTTACAGCTCGTGGTAGAGGGAAATGCTTGCTTTTACCCCCGTTGATCGGCTGCATGCTTTAAGCACCTGGCAATGCTGATCAGCCCCACTACCTCGTCACAATATATATTTGTGATTCACTGTAATAAATAATTAAAAGGAAGATTCACTTAATCTTGCTGCTCAGGAGGGAGTTCCCGAATACCCTCTCCCCAATTGGTCCAGTGGTGTCTGGATTCCCTTGCCTGACATGCTGAATCCATCCTCGAACCTAGGGCTCTGAGCTCGATAGACAAAACCAAAATCAACAAAAGAGTGCATACAAATAAAATACAGGGCCTAGTAAACAAACAAAAAAAGGCTTGAGAGCCAAACCCGAATCTACTTTTGAGGGCAGACCAGTTTCTTTTTAGAGATTATGTAAATAAATCACTTTTCATTACAGTTCGGCTAAAGTTAATGCCTCAGTTCATACATGACTGAGCTTTCTCCCAGGGAATCAGCTACCAGTCTTTTTATCTGTTTAGAGTAGAAAACTCTCTCTTTAGAGCTCACGTCTCTTCTGTTCTACCCTCCTCAACAAAGGCTGCTTCCTCCTTCAATAGGGAGCCCCCCTCTCTCCAACTAATCAGGAAAGCATCCTTATGATCTCCTCAAATCAAGCAATTACCAAATGGACCCAGATTCTAACAATGGATGTCTCCTCCATATGACAAAAACCTCAATTCTTTCACTCTACAAGTTAAACACACAATGTTAACGGCCCAAAAAAACACATTTCCTAACAATATTCTTTCAATTAAAACATTACTAAGGCACTAATTAAAGCCAAGGAGATGTTGTAGGCTCGGTAGGCTCTCACGGGGAGTGGGTGTTCAGACGAGTCCCCCAACACAATTGGTCCGGTGATGACACGGTGACCCGGAAAGTGCAGCAGCTCCAGGGACAGGGATGTGGCACATACTGGGGAAGTGGCTCTCCTCTCCTTAGCCGGCTTTTTGAATAAAGTATAGAAAGTTTGTTTAATTCCTGATTTCTCCTTACAATCAAATCAAAATGAACGCATTAGGTTAGGGATTGCGTGAGTGTTTCATTAGAGTGTGTGGAGGTGTGGCTGAGAGAGTAGAGGCACTGCAGTTGTGTTGTTGAGTGGGATCAGATTAGGTGGATGAGTGTGTGATGAATTTGAGCATGTGTGTCAGTAGGTGTTGTCAAGTGGGTGTAGGTCATGTGAGTTGTGGTGTGGTGTGTGTAGTGAGGGCAGGTTAGTGGGTTACAGTGTGTGGCTGTGTGTGTGGGTTGCTCTGTTAATGCAGCTCCATTGGCAGCCCTCCAGAAAACTTGAGTCTGTGTGGTGATCTGCTCTGCTTTCTGAAAAATCGATCACGCCAGCCGCCAGAGGCGATTCAGACACACTTTTTAGACGTAAAATATAACAACTGAGTCCATTAGTAAGAAACAACTGTGCAGTAGTATGCTGCAGTAGATAGTTTACATTTGTGAAGGAACAGTTGCAGTTATATATGTGTCTAAATATAAAACAATAGTTTCGAATGACGTGTTTAGTTCTAATATTAGTCAGGTGGTTATTTAATTGTGTTCTATATATTATACACAATAGAACAACGCAGCTACACAAGTACTCACTGTGATTTAGCTGTTATTTAATTCAACTCATTGTGAGTGTGAAAGGTGTTAATGCCATGTACTTTGGTAAAACCTTGTTTTGTTGCACACGCTGTTGCCATGGTAGCACTGTGGAATGTCACCAACACACATAATGCATGGTTGCTGCATAAAAAAAAATCCAAGCTTTTTTGTTATATTAGTTACAAGGTTACGGTTAATGTTTAATATAAATCATTTTGGATACAGCCAGTTGGTCTACGCCCCCAAAAAAAAGCGGAGTATCTTTTTTTTTCGCCAGCAATAAAAAAAAAATACTTTTAATATTAAAACAGAAACAACTGTGTAGGATGCTTGAAAATGCATGAGGAACAGCCACACTAGCAAGGTGAGATTGAAAAAGACAATTTCTGTCATGCCTACATTGAGCAGAGCAACAAGACACAAGGTATTTATACTGTATCAACAAGGTCTATCCCAGACAAAAGATTTCAAGGGTTCCGTGACGTTTTGTTAAAGCTCTTTTGAAAAATCCCAAAGAAATGGGCGATTTTGAGGATCGTACATTCAGTAGTTGACCCAGGTAAAATGTCCAGCAGTGCAATCCGCTCAGAACTGGCAGAAGCACTGGTACTGATGCAAAGAGTGCTGAAAGTGTTGCAGGTTAATTAGTGGATAACTGTGTCACAGCATGTGTGTCTATGACAGGGGTTCATGACACCACTGATAACCTCTCTCATTACCTTAGCGCTCGTGTGTCTGTACGCGTTAGAGAGAAACGCTCAGAAGAGCCTCTTAATTTCCTTCGCACACATCCAGATCTCTTTGATACATTTTTTAATAGGTCTCTGCATCTCATCCAGAGAACTGACTGATTCCCCTCTCAATTCTTGTCCTTCCCAATTAATCCTCTCTTTATTTTTGGAGTGTTTCTCATCTCATCAGGCTGTCTCTCGCTCCTCGTGTTCCCTGTTGAGGGTATGCGGCCCACGTTCACTGTTCGAGCTCACAGTCTGTGCATCCCACTCTTGAAGAGAGTGCTGAAATGTATGAGAGACAAGCGCAGCGTGGGGTGGAACCAATGTGATACTTGGAGCTTTAGGATTCCTCTCTAAGAAATTGCAACTAACACTGATTACATTTTTTAAAATGCATGAAACATGGGATTGTATAAAGTTTGATGCACATGGCTCCTAATCAGTGATGGAGGAAGTAAAAGTTGAGATACCTGGTGTAAAATATTACTCCAGTAAAAGTGGAAGTGCTCCCTTTAAATGTCAACTTGAGTAAAAGTATAAAAGTACTTGACCTCAAATGTACTTGAGTATCAAAAGTAAAAGTAATTTGGTGGGATGTAGTTCCAATGTCTAGTCATGTCCTTTATACACTCAATCAAGTCATACAGGGTAAAAAAACCCCAGTAACACCAGTCTGTTATCTTTTATCTATCTATTACTGATATCTTTTGAAATTATCATAAGCACATCCTACTAAATGGAAACCAAGTGATTAGGAATAAATAGGGTGTGGGTAAACCACATTAGACATGTATTTCTTTAACAGTTTATTGTTTGAAGTAATGTAGAAATATTATTCCTTTATCTCATGGTACCTTGCTCCTTTACTACATCACAGATGAGCTGTGGAATAATTTGAAAAAAAAAAAACGGATTTACTTAAGTTTACAAAGTTTACAAAGAATGTCCTTTTTTCCAATTTACTAAACATGACTCCTTACAACACAGCTGTATATCCTTTCTATAAACATGAGTTAGTGTTTGCATAAATCACACAAAAACAGAAACTATCACACCAGAATCAGAACGAGCTTTATTGCCAGGTATGTTTGCCCATACGAGGAATGTGTTTTTGTGCAGAGGCACTACAGTGTAACAGATTCACAAGACAAGACAAGATATTAAAAGGTAATAAAAAATTAAATATAGATCCAAATTTACAAATTTACAAAATAGACATTCTAAATTTATGAAAGGACATTCTAACACAGTATAAAAATAAAAAATAGACATAATATATAAAATCAAAAATTCAAAAACCACCAGATTTCCCTGAAGACTTACGCAATATGTAGAACTATTACTTTATAACAGTTACTGAGTACTGTCAATCTAAGAAAACCGCAGACCGTTAGCAAAGCTCATTAACACCAACACTGCAAAAAATGATTTTTTTGTCAAATTTAGCCCAAATCTCTAAAAATTATTAAATTAAGATGCATGACGCAACTCAGAAGACTAGGAGATTTTCGGGTACCAGAATAAGTTTAATGTCCAAAGCTGCAGTCAAGCAAAATCTACATCTTAACATGCGTTACAATGCTTTTAAAAGACAGTTAGGAGGCAGTTCTATAGGTGGAGTCATATCATCAAATGGCAGTGCAACAAATGGTCAGCAACAACTCCAAATTTAATCTGACCTTTCATGTAATCCTACAGGATGAACTCACTTCAGTTCAATGTTTGTTTGTTCATTCGTTTGTTGATTCATTTGGTCATTCACTCATGTTCTACATCAGTTTAGAATGCTATTTAGTTTTAAGTGGGTATTTTGGTGCCCAGTTCAAGCACAAACAGGTATTTTTTTCCGTAACAAAACAGGTTTGTAACAAAAAAGACTGTAGTTTAAACAGTCTGCTTTCCAGTGAATAAAGAAAGAATAAAGAATCCAGAATACAGCTAAAGTCAAAAATACAGACAGAGAGCCCCGAAAACCCCCTCCACAGTCTGTCTGACGCCCACGAGACCTTCCCTCCCGCTGCGTCTTCCTCCTGCGAGCTTGGCTCTCTGTTTCTACTGCCAGTGGGAGGCTCTTTCATCTCCATCTCAACAGCGGGCTCCACCATGCCAGTCTGGCACACTCTGGCTGATGCTGACATTTTAGCATCTCATTTAGCTGGCCTGCTATTGCTTTCCACCTGATGTCTCACTTCATCTTACTCGGGGTTATCATCTTCTTTAGCATTTTGGTAAGGAAACAATGGAAACCTGCTAATGCTATCAGAGCTGTGGGCTTGTGTCGGACGTGCTGAGTTTCAAATCTGATGCCATCTGCCACATCTAGAGCGCTCCTCTACAAATGTGTGCCTCTCTGATAAAGAAAAATGAGGATGGCGATGTGAAACTCACAAGCAAACTAGATACACGTACAAAATACATAAACTGGATGTGTTAGTCATACAAACAAAAGAGGTGCTCTGAGTTTTGTTTTTGACATCAAGAGTAAAGTTGAATAGAATTCCATTTCAGGGTTCTGAATAAAATTTATTCTTTTAGAAGTGATATTCAGTGTTGATATTTATATAGTAAAGGGGTACAGAATGAAAAAAATTTTAGATGCCTTTTAAATGGACCCTACCCTTCAGCTTTGCAGGCTCAAGTGAGGTGAAGAGGTGGCCCAATTCATTTTTGAAGGAAGGTGAAGGAAGAAGAAGGGGTGTTCTGTGTTTCAAGCGATGTCTGGATGAAGTTAGCTACCTGGGCGACCAAAGAGAACCAGAAATAAAGCAAATAAGAAAAAAAATTATATTTACAGAAATGTAGTTTTAAAAGTTTTTAAATGACAAATACAGTTTTAAACTTTTTCTATGTGTTCTTTTTTTTAAAGATTTATTTTTGGCCTTTTAGCCTTTATTTTGAACAGATAGGACAGTAGCTAGACAGGAAGAAAGTTGGATGAAGAGAAGGGGGTGGATGGGAAATGACGACAGGTTCACCTTGCCAAACCGTACGTATATGTTTGGCTCACCTTCCATCTGTTCTTTGATTTCTTCTTCTTTGCTGTTTCATCGTGTGGCGCGGAGTGCATTATTTGTACCATAAATTTATTTAATATTTGTATCTTTAGGGAGGGAGAGTCATTGCAGTAATGTTTCCTCGACTCAGTACATCTTTGTAGGGGTCCATGGAGGTATATTTTAAACCCTTCCTCTAAACAATGCTTTCAAGAGGTGTATGCATAGGGAAAAGGCTAAGGGGTAGGGGTAAGGGAGAGAAATGGAACATCAGGGTCAAACTTCCAGGTGAGAATATCACATGTTTAAGTAGAATTCTTGCTTAGATTCAAAACCGAACAATTTATTTTTGTCCAAAATCCTTTCAAAAAGTCAAACATCTCTCGTATTCTCAGAATCATTTAAAAGTAGCTTGCAAACCAATTCTGTTTTTAGACGGCTACTGGTTTTCTATCTTTATCCAACAAAAGCTTTGAGCCAAACTCAAGCCTCTCCACTAACACATTGAAAATCTCTCAACCACAAGGAGATTTCAATGGCTCCTTAACGCTATGTAGAGTGGCCGCACCCTGCAGACTGTGGGATGCAACAAGACAGAAAACACTGTGCCGGAAATTCACTGTGGGAAATTCTTCATAGCTGCTTTACATGTGATGGCTTTCCTTCTGGAATGAAGGAATCTTAAAGGTATAACTCTTAAAAGTAAAGTTAAACTCAGATACATTGAATTGCTGATGTTAATTTCTCACCATAATATTGTTCCATGCATGTATTCTGTGTATTGGGTTCAAGAAACAAAATATATGAATGACGAACATTTGCAGCATGTTTTTACCAAGCCAGCAGCTCCCTATTGGTTAAGAGCTTGTTCTGTAGTACTTACTTTTCTCAGTTAATTCAAAATAGTTTAATAAAAAAGGTATGTAAATGACATTTAAGAAATGTGTCAAAATTTTGTTTGGCATAACTGTCTGTGAATTGTAAATATAATTTTATTTTATTAAAAAAAGTGTATTTTTTATATATTATGTGCGAGATTTTTACAGCACACTGTTTGCATTGTACACAGTAAAATCCTTAGAGTTGAATTAACTTTACTCAGATAGTATTTCATCTTTAATAAACACTCAAGATTGTTTCTTTCAAAATTTTTTTGCAAATTCTGTCATTTATGTTTCTATATCATTAATAATGATAAAAAGCCCAAAAAAATCTTATACATTTTTCATTAACTTCAGCCTAATGAGCATTTTCCTATGTATTTTTATAGCTTTCCTGTTTGATTTATGATTTAGTGTTATTTTATATAGTTTATTAATACTGTATAGCTGTTTCTAAAAAGCATTTTCCCATTTGTTGGACAAATAAAGGTTTTTCTTATTTTATCTCTGAAAGGGAACAAGTGAGTTAGAAGATGAATGAAAGAATGAATTTTCAGTTGTGTTTTAACATCAATAAAAAAATCACAGGGCTAAAAGAGTAAAAAAAGTTCCTCATAACGTACTATATAGGTCTTAAATTGAACAAATGTATTCTAAAAGTTTATTAAATCCCAATTTTACGGAAACAATTACTGAAATTCATAAATAATTAAGGATCCAAATTAGCTGGACTGTTGGAGCAGGATCAGTTCATTTTAGTTCACCATTTAGAGAAAAATTCCAGAGGGGTTTCTTTGAGGAGTAGGCCGCTGGTTGGCAGGTGCCGTCAGGTCACTCTTTTGCTATTGATGGAAACACCAAACTCCACCTGGGATTTTACCCTGTAATTTTCCGGCTGATTAAGTGACTTAAAAAGACTGGCAAACAACGGCTATTAAGAAATCCTTCAGCAGAACACCCGTGACCAAACCACAGAGTGTTCAGGTTTAAATCAAATCTCTGCTTTAAACCAATGCCAACCCCGAGCTTCATAAAGAATGCTGATTATCTGGCCTTTTGTACAAATCATTTAAAGAATCGAAAGAAATGGGAGTTTTGATCGCAATGAATATCAGATGTTACAAGAATTATCTGTGTGTAAAAACAACACTAATCAATATTTGCCAAAATCACTGCCTTTTGTGTTTCAATACCAATTTAACCAAAAATTAAATGTATTTAGTTTAATTTTAAATATGTATTATTCACTATTAGAGGATATTACTGTATGTGTTTATGTTCATTGATCATCTTTTAGCATCAAGCTTTGTTTTTGAAGCCAATCTCTCTGCAAAAGCACATCGTCCTGTAGAACATCAGTCAGCCTTTAACTCAATTTCAGGCCAGTCTCTCTCTCTCTCTCTCTCCCTCTCACACACACACACACACACGCACACGCGCACGCACACGCACACACGCACACGCACACACACACACACACACACACACACTCAGGGGGTCAACTGGAATCGACTAGTGCTTGTCTCTTGAGCTCCCCTGATTCAATAATGCCATCAGTGTTCAACGACACGTTTCAAATAGAGCGCTTCTTCCAGCTCCCAATCAGTTTCTCATTCTAACAAGAAGCACCTTCTAGTCTTGGCCTGGCTCAACGATCATGACAATTTTTCACCACAATAATAATATTTAAAATAGAACTCAAAGGAACAAACAAACGTAAATGCCGGCAGACATAGCCCACGGCCAGTCCACGTCAGGGTAGCGACAGCCAACGCTAGCCCAGCAACAGACCGCAGGAGCAGACGCAAAGCTCAGAAAGAGTCACGGCTCCTCCACCACATTTCAAATAGAGCGCTTCTTCTAGCTCCCAATCACAGTTTCTCATTCTAACAAGAAGCACCTTCTAGTCTTTGTGTGGCAGCACATTGAATAACAATAGCCAATATAATTAAACTAAACAGCAATTAAAATATTGTTGATTAAAGTACATATAAATAAAGGTTAACATGAGGTCCTATATACAAAGCAAAAGGGCTTAATGAAATGTACGCAAAAAATGTTTCTTCTAGTAGATAATTAACATTTTATGGCATGTCTAGGGTTAAGGTTTGGCTTTGTGAACTGGAGATCAGCAACAGCAGACCCTTGTCAATCAAACCAGCAGAATTTCAAATGTAACTTAATGACTAAAGTTCATACACAAACTTTGATGGGACAGAAACTGTACCCCATGTATCAATGATTTTCCTGAGCTGAGTCATAGATTTAGTTTCAATCGGTCTCTGGGGAGAAGTTAGTGGTGGCATTAAAAGTTTCCTTCTTAATTTGAGTGATGTATACCAAGTCCTATGTTTCTTGTATTTTCTGAAGCTGAGATTTAGATCTGCTGATTTGGTTGCTATGGTAAAAAGTTTAGTTTATGTTTATGTGTAGCTACGGAGGAGTCAGTGTCAGAATATTATCTTCCCCATTTCACTATGAGTAAAATAAACAAACCCTCATGATTTTCTAAAGCTGAGATATGCTAATTTGATTGCTATGGTAAACAGTGTAGTTTGCTGCAGGAGGCATAACTTAAAGTTCTCTATATCACTGTGGGTAGCATAAACCAACCATGATGTCTCCATCATTTACCAAAGCTGATGAAAATTTTGTTGTTAGGGTAAACAGTTTGGTTGCTAGGGAGCTGTTAGTGATGTCAACAAAATTTAGGTTGTTACTATGCTCAACATAAACAAACCCTGATTAATTTAGGGATATTTACATTGCTTTTTCCCATTTATTTTCAAATGCCACCGCTAGAGTAGTCAGTTTTAAGTTTACGTTTTAAAATATCAAAGAATTCTCTGCAATTTCTCAGAATTCCTTTAGTTGTACCAGTCTGAAAAGATATAGCAACCCAAGTCTTGCCAAAGTTTGGTGGCTATAACGCTAGGAGGAGATACATTTGAATTTGATTTTATTTTTTTGTGTGTGTGCAGCAAAAGACGAATAACAATATGTTGGCATTCTAGCAAGTGTGAAATAAGAAACAGTACAAATGACTTCTGGACAAACTTTATTTTGGATTATGGGTCTATACACTGTACATCCTGACACTGCAGTATAGAAGCCGAACTACTTTCAACTCTAAATTTCATAGAGCTCAATATCTTACATTATAGTCCAAGTATGAGGGACGAGGGCAGAACAAGGCCAGATCCAAGTTGTGTGAGCGGCAATAGTAGAAGAAGAAAGCATACATTAATCTCTTACATAAAAATAATTTCAAGAGTTGCAAAGATTATAGTCGTAGTAGCAGCAGTGAAGGGCTAAGATACACCGGCATGGGAAAATCTGGGAGGCTGATTCAGCCAGAACTGGTGATTTAGTGGAAGGCAAAAAAAAAAACTAAACAAATGTAGAACATTGAAAATAAAAACGGTAAATGCTAGCATTACATTTTAAGGAAGTACAACCATTTGAAAAACATGTTCTTTCATTTAGCTTTTAAAAACACAACATAAAATATAACAAGGTATGTATTTTTCTCATTCTGAAAAAAAAACCTCAATATACATTTATGATACAGTTTTTGCAAAATGAAAACGGCTATATACACTGGTGAATTTTGTCTTTAGATCGGCTAATCCTGATCACTTTTCACTCGTGTTTTATTGCTAGTCAACTTATTTTATGAAGTTAGCAAAAAATGCTTGATTCACAACAAAAAAAATCTGTTTTGGGAGCAAAGGAACCTCTCTGACCAAAAATTCACTTTTTAATAGAAAAGCTTGGACAAAGTATAACTCTATATCAATTTGCGTGTAAAAACAACTATAAAACAACCCCATCTGAAAGATTTCGTGATTTCTGGTCTTTCAAAATGCATAGACTCTTACAAAAGAGCATCTTGTAGACCACATTTTGATCTTCGCTGAAGCAGTGTATCAATTTTAATTTATAAAATCTTAAATATATTTTAATCTTAAAAACAGAGGAAGGAAAGACACTATCAATCATGTTATAAATGTAATATTTATCTTAAATAATGCTTTAAATTCTTCTTTACCAGTGGAAATTGGAGCATTAAATTCTGCTATGCATTTTTTAACTATTCAAACATTTTTAAAGAGAAAAAAAGCTGGTATAAAAACTCAGAAAAGCTTCAGCTTGCTCTTAAACAATGATAGTCAAGTTCTGTGTGGCAAAATGGGGTCATCTAAAGGCTCCCCAAATTACAGTGCAACCAGGATGTCCTATTCTCATCATCTGACCGGACGACCGGTGTGGAAAATGGCTCAATAGTTGTTCTATTCAAGAAACCCCAATGGACCCAATACAGGCACTTGTGGGTCTCCAGCATTGCATATGCACATAGGATTTAAAGTTTTAAGCCCAAGCATAAGCTCTTGCGCTCCAGAGCTGAAATTTATTGTTGAGAGGGTTCCATTTGTAATTTTTACAGGAAAAAAGATTAAAATCGCTGCATAACACAATAAAAAAAATTACAAAACCGTTTTAATGCCCATTAATGAATAAACAAATGGCAGACGTAATTGTTTCTTTGAAATTCCATGCATATGAAAGAAATTACTCAAGCTTGCTATCGAAAGAAGGAACGTGAGCTATAACATGTCCACACAACAAGAACAGAATGAAAAGAGCCTAAATGTAACATACATTCGGATTGCATTGTACCCAATGTCTAGAAATCACTTATAAAATATATGTATTTAACAAAATCTATCTAACCTAAGACTGTCTTTCATTCATTCATTCTTTCATCTTATTTGTACACTTACTCACAGTCGAGAGGAGCACCTGCATTCATATTTAGACTCCCTTTAACCGAAATCATCCGTCCCATTCGCTGTGAACGGTTCAAAATTAGATTTGAAGCCATTCCAGGTCTTTAGGAACCCAGGACAGTAACAATAACACTTTAGCGACAACAAAATCAAATATCCATCTGATTAATGTCAGATCGAGTGAACGGTTGCAAGCATTTAGAACCTTTTTAAATCTTGCCTTTTATTTACAATAGTTTTCTTAAACACATGATTACATTGCATTTATCAGAGCTGCATATAATGAACAAAAGGCTTGTTGCAATATTATACTTAAGAATACTCAAAATGCTCTGAGATAAATGTGTGGGAGCGCAATGCATTTAGACCGTATTTCGTAATAATGACAAAGTGCGATTCATTATTTGTAAAGTAAAAAAACAAAGCAAAACGAAACATTTGTCTATTTACAGATTATAATTTACTTTAAAAGAACAATTTGTGGTTCTTGATCACATGACGCCTCCTGCCCGAAAAGTTTTATGCTTCTTATTCCTCAGGAGCGTTGCCAGCACCTCAGCCCACGGAGAAGCTGTTAGAAGTGAAGAACACCGAGCCCTCCCATCTTCAGATTCTGACCCACAAACACGTGTGGCGTTTGACGCGACTTGTTTGTCATTAAAGGAAAGTGCTCATGGCTTGATCAACACACTCGCTTGAATTCAGTCTCTTTAAGATTTAGTTTGCAGCCAGACGTTGATCAGTTTTTCTCTCAACCACGCACACTAAGTCTTTTAAATAGCTTATTTCCAAGCAATTTCTCCTGAAAAAGGAGGAAGATGGTGACGGGGAGTTCTTGTCTCTTTAATATCAACGATGGGCGATCAGCATGCTTTTTAGGTCCTCTTAAAAAAGCAATTTGCTCATAGAAAAGTTTTCATCTTAAAATGTATTCAGTTTCAGGCGCACTTACACTTGTGCTGTTTTCTTCCTCTCCATCTATTTTAAACACGTCTGGTGAGTGCTCTTGTTGACTAAATTCCCTCTGGTTTTGCGCCTGGCTGAGAGGCAGGTGGGCGGGGCTCCCCTGAATGCTAGCTGACTTGATTAAGTGGTTGGTGCTGTCAATCTGGGTGGTGTTTAAGTGGGCGGGGCAAAGTCAAGCGATAGTGAGAACATCAGTTCTTGGAGTCTTTGGCAGGTGGGGGTGCCGCGTCTGTGCTGCTCCTACTGGGGCTTTTGGGCCAGAGTTGTTCCTGGAGCTCCTTGACCACCCTCTCGAGGTGCTCCCGTGCTTCCCGTTCCTGCATCAAATCTGCCCGCAGCTGCTCTCGATCTGCTTCTGCATGCTGCAGCTTCACTTGCAGGTCCTCAATCTGAAAATACACCAATTAAAATACAGTGACTAAAAATATAACCACATCACACCAATCCTCTTTGATTTGATTTTGTTTTTGAGTGCTCATTCATCAGAAGGTAAATATGGATGTAGTCTCTGTGATGTCACTCATAGGTTTATATAGAGGGGGTTTGAAGCCAGAATGATCAGCTGTTTTTTTTTTTTGTCTTGGCCATATGGGGTGGGACATGTACTCAAATCTAAAAAAGCACAAATCTTCCATTAAAACGTAATCTTTTTTGCATTAATTATGTACTTTTTTTACGAATGCATCATTGAGCTGTTTGAGACTGTTCTCTAGGAGCGTTGTGATTGGTTGGCTAAAGAGGGAAATCCCACGTATGCAAATTAAGAGTGTCAAAACTGAATTCAGTGCAGCTTATACATGTCACTAATTGCAAATCAACATTGATCGGTCCATAAATATATCTTGCAATGTTCATAAACCTGTACAATCTTTAATGCAAATCTGTGCAAACATTTCCAATTAATTCATATAAATTTTTTGGCTTTCGAGGAAGAGTTGCCGAGAGTAGTAAATTGACATCTGATTGGGAATTGAAAATTAGGCACTGATCAGAGGCTCTATAGCACCAGCTAACGTCTTTAAGCTTATGGTTTACTAATTTATGTGAAATTCTTTAAATTTGCCATACACGCATATGGATCGAAACTCGACAGGAAGTCGGTTGTTTTGCTAAAACCTTAAAAATGGCCCCTCGTGCTAGTGTCATACCTCGAAAACAGACTCCATAAGTCTCAAACAATAAATTGCGAAGGTTAATATACCTGCCATAACCAGGCAGATAATGCCCGATTGGGATCAAATTGGAACGTATGTAAAGATATCACTTACATTATCAGTTATAGCCCTACTGGGTGGCCAAAAAAACAGCACTGAAATTTCCATTCATAGCCCCTCCTGGTGAAAATGACACTTTAATTTGTGGTTTAAATTATATAATTTTCCCATTTTTCCTGAAGTATTCATGCTTGAATAAATATCCTAAATAAGAACTGGTCATAGTGCATGGTGCAGAAAATTGACCACTGAGCTGCACAATCCCTTTGATCACTGCTTGCAGCTTAATTTGGGAAATATTTTTGGTTTCACTTGAAAATTGTCAAATTTAGCTCTGAATTGAAATGAAATGTGATATACATTTCTGAACTTAGACATACAAATTTAGATAATATTGGGAACATTTTGTCTCCTTACAGCTTTCATGCAGCTATAATCATCTTAGAATACAGCAGCAGTCTATAAAAAACACAAACAGCCAGACAAACTTTTCAGTTGTCTTGATGCTTCTGTTTAGTCTGCAACACACATCTCTGACAGGAAGTAACTCATTTCTGAGAACTCAAACATATCTCTTCAGCCGTAACGAGTCACACCCAGTCTGAGAGTTCATCTCAAACACTATTTTGTGTGTGGGCAGAGAGTGATGTGCCAACACAGGACACATACTTGAGATTGCTCCTCATTAAACCCACACCTGTTTATCTAAATCCACTTCCAATGCATTTACTGGATCCACTGGCACTCGTGCAGAAGGAATCTCTGGTTAAGTGTCTTCCTCAAAGGCAATCATACCTCTATATATGATATCTTATCTCAGAAACCATGTGATGTCTGTGTGTGTGCGTGTGTGTGTGTGTGAGCCCTAACCTGTGCAGAGTATTTGGCCCGCAGGCGTCCGGCCTCGCAGCCCTTGTCACACACTCGCAGGAGTCTGGCCTGGTCCAGCTCTCTCTTTAGCCGCATACGGGACTCATTGGCCTCCCTCATCTTCCTTTCGCTTTCGGCTCGCAGGCGCTCAATCTCCTTTCGTAAGTTCCTCTTGGCCTCGGTGGCTTCGCGAAGCTTCTCCTTCTTAGCTACACGAAGGAACTCCAGCTCCTGAGGAACATACAACAATGAAGTCTCGATTGCTAGCCCTACAAAGACTTTTATGTTTAAACAACTAAAAACAATGTTAAAGTCTGTTTTCTTAAAAAGCAATGGCTTTATTTTGAATTCTACAAATGTTGTTTGGCAGTTTGCAATCTGAAACTGGACACAGGATGTTATAAATCTAGAAAATGTCAAAACTGCCCCAAAAAGCTTTTAAAAGATGTTCATTTAAATAAAAAGTTCCATTATATTCTAAATGTTTAGGTATAAAGTACCTGCTGAAGGCTCCTCTTTGCTTGCAGAGCGGACCCAAGCTTCTCTTCCTGCTTTACTCTCATCTTAACAATCTCATGCAGAAACTTCTCCTTGGACTCTTTGGACTCCAGACCATTGTCCAGTGCCTGCCTCAGCGTTTCCAGCTCAGACTCCAGGTTGGTCACAGCGAATCCATCTCCTCCAGGCAGCACAGTGCCTTCTAGGGGGCTGGGCACTGGTAGAACAACCACTGGTAAAGGCCCTCCGGGACCTGATGGAGAGCTCAGGTCTTTAGCAGAGCTCGAAGATGGAAAGGACGGGGAGGAGAGTGAGGAAAGCGATGAAGTTACTGGAAAAGAAACAAAGCAGAGATTTTCTGAGACGGTGATCAGAATATGGAGGCTTCGTTGTGGTTCATGAGTCAACACCAATGGGATCAGTTTTTCAAGCACCTGTCAAAGACTCGAGATGTGCTTTAAAAAGAGCCGTAAAGGATGAAGAGCGATTGATTTTCTGCCGCATTCACACGAGCGCTGGCACCGCTCTAATCCACCTCTCTCTGTAGCACTCAAGGTTGACTGAAAATGAACTGTGTGCAAATGAAGTGTGAACTAAATCTTAATGTCTTTAAAGCAGCACCTTTGTTTCACAGTATAGCATCAAACTGGCTGTTGCTGGCATTTGCTTCTTTCACACACTCTGAAAAGTGAACAAAATACCCAAATTTCACATGTAGATTTGCAAAAGGAACTTGAACTAGTCTCTTGGTTTGTAAAAGCTTGGGGGAGGGATATCAGAGAGTTGAGAAGTGAATGACTAAAAGCATGCAAATCGAATACTGCGAATTAAAACAGGTGTTTATCGAGAAAAAACTGCTTTATTTAGCATTAGAATGTAATTCCTGAAGACTCCTTAGTGATTACAATGTTTTCTTGATGACTCCTCCCATTTGAATGATTACTCTGCTGAAAATGACGTGTCTCTTGAGTTTTTATCTAACTGAACTCAGCATTCTACAGTATATTAGAACGCAAGGCAACTTTCTGTGGAATGCAAATGAAAAATATCTTTTAAATGCATTAAAGTTGAAAGTGAAAATTCGATTTTATCACTGTTTCCTGTTTGGCGTTAAAGAAATAGAAGGTATGCTGTGGAAGAGGAGGAAATTGGGTTGCTGGGTACATTATTGAGACATTGTGGGCCAAAAACATGCCCAAACTGATGACCTCTACATTATGCCTCAATCCTCAATTTAACTCGACACCAACGGCTACCATCAAGATCTTCCTTCTGAGGGTCTGAAACATCTAGTTCTGTTAGCTTTACCCTTTTACCCTATGGGGTGCAAGTATAAAATTTTTTGTGTACAACAGTACTTTCTGTATTGTGGCTTGTGACACTGGCCACATTATTAGGTACACTGCTTGTTAACGTAGATTTCTAGTCAACCATTCAAATGGCAGCAATGTAGACATGCTCGAGAAAATCTGCTGCAGTTCAAACCGAGCATCAGAATGGGGAAGAAAGGGGATTTAAGTAGCCAAAATTTGAAGCTGATGGGCTAGAGCAGCAGAAGACCACAGCTACGAACAGGAAACAGAGGACACAGAGCTCAGCCCAGAAGAACCGGCACACACCACGAGTGAATCACTTTCCCCAGTTAGAAATGAATAAATGTTTAGCTTTATCATAAAAAAATGTGACCAGATGTGACGGAGTGCAGGGCTGATCAGTGATGCCAGCTGCGTGTCGTCACCAGTGTGCGCATAAAACATGTGACAGAGCCGGATGAAGGGGAGGAGAGCCACTCTTGGTTATGCGCCACAACTGAGCTGCAGTAACTCCAGGAGCTGGCCCACCTACCTGACCTTCAGTGGTGTCACCATGCTTGTTGCATCACCGGACCCACTACTGGGAACCTGCTCCTCGAGAGAGCATACC
Source organism: Danionella cerebrum (assembly GCA_007224835.1). Taxonomy (NCBI): domain Eukaryota; kingdom Metazoa; phylum Chordata; class Actinopteri; order Cypriniformes; family Danionidae; genus Danionella; species Danionella cerebrum. The sequence continues at coordinate 29,176 of SRMA01026017.1, read as the reverse complement.
GGGCATTGGGCCACCCACATTTGGGCCAGAGTCGATGAAATAAACTGTAGATCCAATCAGCCCGGCGCCCGGAACAATTGGGGTGAGGGCATCTGGGGGACTCCCTTAAAACAAGTGTCTCTCCGTTTCAATTTTAATGTAATATGTGGCGCCATCTTTTAGATAAACACGCCCTGTGTGGCATCAACCAGAGCATGTGTGTCCATGTCTCTCTGGCTACACAGACCAAAGATATTCTAGCAGTCTATGTCTATAATCAGATGAAATTTCACCCAATGTTCCTGGGCACAAGAGGGATTGGCTTTCTCCATTCCACACACTCAAGCCTAGCCAAGTGGCTGGCCACTGAAATGTTTTGTAGTTGTAATGTATGAAATTGTCGAGGAAGTTGTCTAGTGTACTGAAACTGAAGAGGCAAAGTTACTCACATTCCTCTCGACTGTCCACCTCCACCTCCACATCCGAGTCACGCTTCTCTGGAGTGGACAGAACAGCTTTGCTGGCACTGGCTGATGGGCAGAGCTGAGGGCTGGCATGACACTCGCCTGTCAGCCGCCTCTTCCGTCCACGGCTGGCACCTTCACTTTCGGACCCGTGAGGCTGCGAGCTGCTAGGGGTTGAAGGAGAGGCCTGCCCTCCCTTCTGCAGAGGTGTGAGAGCAACGTTGGGGGCCACGGCACTCTCCAGACTCTTGTAGTTGTAGAAGCTGTGGATGAGGATTTCTTGTAAATAATGTACAATAGGCTTCAGAAATCTTGAATGAAGTGAAAAAGTGTCTGTGTGGGTCACAAAAGAAGGGTGGAGAGAGAAGAAGGCTTTCTGAAATCTATCCAGGCTATAGATTGCTTTCACACTGGAATCTATTTGGTCCGCAATCGCCAACACTGTAATCTCTGACCCATTACCAGCGGCTGCTTTGAAATAAGTAGAAATTATGTGATTTTGATTTCCAATGTAATGAAAATGTTATTAGTTTTGATATTTTTTTAAATGAACATTACAAAATCATGACATAATTTGCATTAATTCAAATTAAAATGTGAGAAAATGTGTGACTGTCTTTAAGTTTCATTTGACAGACCCAAAATAGGTGCCACCGGTGCCATTCAGTGCTGAAAAGAAGGGATAGCCCTTGGAAGTATAATACCTGTGAGTTGGCCACGTTTTTTAAAGATCTGGCACAAAATAAAGCAAAAAGTGCTTGGATTTTCACATTGTTTTGACAGCGTCTTTGCTTTCCTGGGGAATTTTTGAATTTTTATTTTGTCTCAATACTTTTGAATTTGTATTAAAAAGAATTTTTTTTATTTTTGCAGTAAAAAATGACAAAATTGAATATTGGAATTGTATTTTTATATAATTTCTGGATTGTTGTGGAATTATTGTGTAACGTAATGAAAAAAATATTCCTTAAAATACTCTTAAAAAAATATTCTGAAATATTATTTCTTTGTGTTTATTTGATTCCTATTCATTCCTATATATTGTCAATATAAGCTACAGTTTAATTTTTATAATTTCTTACTAATGGTGGACCTCGTGATTATTTTAAATGAAAAAAATGTGCCTATTTATATTAATATGTACAGAAATTAATATGGATCTACCTTTCCCGTAAAAGAGTAGCGGTTCTGCTGGCTCCCTCTTTATCACTAGCAGATAGGTTTGGAGACCACGGCCTGAAGGCTGAGGCTCTTTGACGAGGCTGGATGCAGTTGAGCCCCTGCAGCAACAAACACAAGATTATAATGTTTAATACAAACTGAACATCATGAGAAAGTGAGAACTGAAAGACGCCTGGAGGATGCCCTGCAGTACAAGAACACCGAGGTCACTGAAATCAGAGAACTGCGGAGACCTATTTGCAGTCTCTCTTCATTTTAGGAGAATTGATTTTTTTTTTCTCAAAAGAACACCATCAGTTATTTTGGGCTGAGATCCTGTTTCAGATGAATCTGACTCTGGGTCAGGAAAAACAGGCTCCAAAAATCTGAATAAAGCCAAAGTTTATGTTATATTTTGACAGAAATGAAGCTTTTAACCTTATTGGCTGATGCAGAGAGGGATCGAAGCCAATCAGGCTGCTTGTCTTTGTCTCCTGAGGGCGACTGTGCTGGAAAGTCATCGTGCTTCGGCTTCTTGGCAGGGATGGGATCAGACGTCTAGAGAGAGAGAGAGAGAGAGAGAGAGGACGAAGAGGAACATTGAGTGTCAGTACGAATGAGACAGAACATGTCGAAACTCTTACTGTTACATTTGATGTTTTTGTGTCCAGTCGTCTATTGAACAAGGTAGAGCCTATAGTGAGCCGGTCAGAGGCCCTTGGATTGCTACAGTACAGTTCAAGTGGGATGGATTGAAGCAGTGAGTGTGCTGGAGGGTGTCTATCACCTCAGACGGAGTGTGAACTGCATCAGACAGGTGCAAAGAAACCTATCTGAAGACTAGAGCCATCACTGTTAAATTTAGCACACGTGTTGACACCATGCAGGACTGTGTGAGCCTGAAGTAAGGCCTGATATCTTGCTCAAACGCTTAATGGTTTGTATGAGTATAACGCCTAAAGTTGAGGTTTGGATTGGTGCATATATAATTGAACCATAAAGTATGTGGAACATTATCATATTATAATAAACGGTGGAATAATGCAGTGTAAGAATGGCTCATTTGGACAAACCAAACACCAACTTAGCACAATACGAAATTTCTGCACTTCTTCGTTTGGCCACTTAAGGCTGGTGTCAGTAGAGAGCAGATTCCCACTGGCACCATTTACTACCCAGATCCATTTACACCCCTTAGCCATAAACTTCTAATTTGTGAGGCAAAGGGGTGTCCTCCTTTTTCGAATGAACCTCTAAAATGTAGAGGTGTGTAGCCCTCCATTATTAGGAGACTGAAGCTGCAGTTCTTTGTTTGGCCACTTAATGCTGGTGTCAGTAGAGAGCAGATTTCCACTGGCACCATTTACATCCAGATCTATTTACACCCCTTAGCCATACACTGCTGACTTATGAGGTAAAGGGGTGTCCTCTTTTTTTGAATGAACCTCTAAAATGTAGAGGTGTTTAGCCCTCCATTACTAGGAGACTGTAGCTGCAGTTCATTGTTTGGCCATTTAAGGCTGGTGTCAGTAGTGAGCAGATTCCCACTGGCACCATTTACACCCAGATCGTAGACACTTCTGATTTGTGCATTCACTTGAGGCAAAGGGGTGTCCTGATTAATTTTTTTTAATGAAGCTGAAGGTTTAAGGTGTAACGGTGTGATGCCCTCGATTACTAGGGAAGGTTCAATCCAGTGAGAGAACCTCAAATATCAGCAACTTTGTCATTTATAAAAGTTTTAAAGTTACGAAAACAATTGTTTTGTTTTAGATTTCAAATCCCATGTCCATATACATATGAGTGTAGGTTTTATAGGAGATATACGCCATTGTTAGCACAGTATTACAATAGACTTGCTTGTGGAACATCAAATTTTCTTCTTAAAAGAGCCCTCGGTTTCAAGGTGTAGGGGAAGGGCTTAGGGGTCGGAGTAGTTGAATGAAATGGAACATTTCATTTAAGCACTCAGATTGACACACAAAACACATTTAGAACCCGGTACAAAGATATTTTATTCAAATTACTAGTCTGACAATTTTGGGGGAGGAGGGTTATTAATAATTTGACAAGTTTGTTATAAAGACATAAAAACCTTTAGTACAAAGGCAAACAGAGAGAGAGAGAGAGAGAGAGAGAGAGTGGTGTATTGGATTTTATTGTTCAATCGTCAATAAAAAAATAATAAATATAATAAATAAATATATTTTATAGGAGCCAGAGTCTAAAAAAGAGATGAGGTGATTAAGCCACACGCTTGAATGGACACCATGAATATTTAATACTATTAGCCAATTACGTTAGATGAAGGTTATAATCATTAAACCCCCTGAAACAGACTGGTCCTTTTTTTCAGGTGTGAGACCTCAATCAGAAAAACTCACAAAGAAAAAGCAGTCTATGACTCTTTAAATATTAATTTAATCAACTTATTTGGTCCAAAATCAGTGACCTAGGTAAATAACCCATTTCCATTCCAGGGTCACGGCTGATGGAAGCGCCTGCTTTTATGTTTCCACATGAGCTCCGAGAGAACATCCCGGCAGTATTTGTTTAGTTGTGTCACTACTGGTTGTGCCATGACCTCACTCGTGCTGGATTTCACACTGACTGCAGTATAATCCTGAACAAACACTGACCTTCCTTTTCACCACATTCGTTTGAAGAAAACCATTCATTTCTGACTTATTAAACAAACCGCAGACGTTTGGATGATAAAATAATACAGACAGACTGGACAAGCGAATGGTATGGTTTCATTCTCCGCATATAAATCTGTGCCAGCCTTGTCTGGTAGACTCTGTGAGATCTATTTCGAAACAGGGCTCCTCCTGGGAATGGTAGAGAAACCCAACTGTCCTGGCCTAGTGCCCTAACTGGCCCAAAAGTAGGGGCTTCTGGGTAAGAAGCTTCCAACTGGTGTCTGACACAGTTAGCCAGTCATTTGCTGCATGAGCTTCAGGATAAATGAGAGAAGCAAAACAGAATTTTTTGGAAGATACGCAATGGAGTCGTTTTCTCAGAAGGAATCCAAGGAACACATTGCAGATGTTAGCATCAGCATCATCTGTGAGCTCATTCATCACGCCGGTCTGCTCGGGTGTGGTGGCTTTCCAGCAGCCAGATGCTCTGACCCTGAACGGAGTCACTAGCCACGCGCCAGCGCTCCCCTAAACTGGGATCTGCATCTAATCAAGAATGTTTTTTTTTTTTAAATTAATAAGTTAAGCATATTTTGGGCTAAATATTGCATACAGTTTACATATTTAGAGAACGTCTATGTAATTCTAGTAGCTTTCAACAAAGAATTTTGAATGTCGCTTAAAAATGGTTGAAAATGTGGTTGTTTACATATGGCCTCTCCTGAACACGCCCTGTACCCTTTAATAAGTGTATAAAGCTAATTATTTATAAGGAAAATGCTTCTCTGAATGAGCTCCTATTTTCTTTCTATTCAAGATGTTTAGTTTCTCCGTCCCTACCATGCTTCTGCTATTGCCACGCCCCTTTAGTGCAAATCTCTGCAGAGCAGATACATTGCGATCTGTAAAAATCTGTAAAAATTACTAAATTTAAACTGGATGAAGTGTCGATGATGCTTTAAAATTAATTTTGTGGATACACTGTGCATTCTAATATTTTGTGTTATGCTGTCGATAATTTAAATTGAATTGAATTGAATTGAATTGAATTAGCCTTTATTTGTCACATACACTGTTACATGTAGTGAAAGTGGACCCCTCTGGCCACAGACATAGACAGGGTGGGAACAGGCCAGTGTTGAGAGGTAGCATTTACAGAGAGAAACAGAGAAAATGGATATACATTAGGTAAATTAGCTTAAAAAAAGAGCCTTTCCGCATTGTCCTTCAAAGAAAAGAGCACTGTGGAGCAGGTTAAAAAAAAAAGCCATTTGCAATCAAGCACATTAAATCCATAGGTGCTACGTTAACAGAAAAAAAGTATTTAATTCTGGATGATTTAATTCATTTTTTAGAAACCTTAATTAAATGCCACAATTTTTGATGAAAATTTTGTGTAAAAACGGGTGTTTCCAGAGAAATGCTCTTCTTTTTCCGCCAACTGCACATGAAAACTGTCTTCCTTAACCTGATTGGTTAGTGGGCGGGGCTATGGAGGTTGGAAAATCAGGGCATCTTAAGCTCCCAGAACAGGAATATAGGTTTACAAAAATTAATGTATTAAGTGACAAAACAACCTTTTTACATGCTTTACATTTCTGATATTTGTGCAAATATTTGTGTTGTTTCAGGGATTGTTGCTTAAATCTGTGCACAATAGTAAATATTGTGTGCTAAGAGCATTTGCAATTTCTTGCCACCAGAGGCGCTGCTGTTATAGTGAGTACAAGTTACTGATAAAATAAGAAAAGGAAACAATCAAGACTCATGTTCTTTTAAAGCAGCTGCCACTATATCTCCAGTACTGGCAATATTCTTAACGTATAAATTATCATTATGTCATCTAAATATTTTGTTCTGTAACTCCCATATAGTACTATATGAACAGGCAGCCTAGTACTCCAGATTCCAGTGAGATCCCTTATCAGAAGTCAGCTGACTACAGTCAGGCCGCGCTGCAGGACAGAGGAAATGACCTATAAATAACATCCTCCCCGTAGCTCTTTGCTCTTCCACTGGAGCCGCGGAGGTTTCTCCAAAGCACATCACTCCACATCAGCTCCTTTCTTCAAGAGGACTTTGTGAACAAACCACTGGGACACAGAGTACGAATCAAACCAAGCCCAGGTTTTCTTTTAACAACATTTTACCCACCCGCCAACAAAGAAAGCAAAGAGAAACCGAAGGGTGGCATTAGCTGTTGCCTTTTTCCATCCAGCAATGGAACTTGTTTGTAAAAAAGAGGAGCTGCAGACAGACAGCGAGACGAGCAGACAGGATATCACACCTCTACATCACACACAGGATGCGACAGACATCAGTGCTCTATGTTTGATGCTAATGTACTGATGTTTCTTCTTCAGCAACTCATAGTGTTTATCAAAAATAACCACAGGGAATTTGAGACATTTAATAGCATAAAACACTGTTCTTTGGTGCACTCTGGCTAAATTTTGCATGCAGGTAACAGAAACAAAGGTACACAGGATGGACAAGTTTCTGCAAAGTGGTGAAAGCTGCAGGTGTCTGAGGAAGGGTGGGGCTCACACAAACACAATCTCTCATTTTGACTTGCACATTGGTGTGTGAATGGAAGAAGGCTTTTGCTTGAAGCATGACGAAATATAAATGAATTAAATAAAAGTAACATTTCCTTCTTTCTTCTACTGAATGAAGCTGAAAAATCATGCAAAATCCACTGAAAATACTAATCGCTAAACGTCTGCTTAAGCAGCATTTTTCCTTGATGAATGTGGAATGTTAAAATGCAGGGACCGGTATGCCAAGGCATGTCCCTGTGTCTGTGAGCATCTTCTCCTCTCCACAGACAGCTGATTGATGGCCGCTATTAACCGTGAGACAGGTTAAGAGCTGTTTCGGACGCTGTGACAAGCTTGTGTCTCCACGCAAGCATGCAGGGTGCAAGAGCAAAGCAGTGTGCGTCTGTGTGTGTAAGTGATCCTCCACCCTCTCTTTGACCTGAACATGGCCTCCCCGCGAGGCGAGCCGGAAGGGAGGAACTTCCTGTAAAACTAGCCCAGCACACAGCTCCCACCATCATTCTGACAGTCTTTAAACAGGTTGTCATCTCTCAATACTAGACCGCAAATAAAACCCGAGCATGCAGGTGTCAGACTGAGCCTGGTCTCCAGGTTTAGTCGTTAAAGTTTAATAATATGCAGTAGTTATTTTAGGCAGGTTATTTAGTAAATTAACAAAATGAAAAAAAATCGATATTTGGTGTTACTTCCTTTAGCCCCAATCAATTATTATAGGTTCACTTGGTGTGCCTAAAGTGGTGCCTGAGAGTGTGCCTGACTGGTGTGCCCAGTCATGAACTGAAACAAAAACAGCTGTGTAGGAGGTGTAAGGCTGGATTAGGGACAGCCAAACTGTGCAACCAAGGTTGAGAAAGAAAGCTTCTCTCATAGCAAGATTAAGCAAATAGACACAGTATTCGACCAAACAAAAACTAGAGTTGAGGATGCAAGACATGTCAAACACAATCAAATGGTAGATGTCCAGTAGTACCATAAGCTCAGAACTGGCAAAAACCAGTGGGACCCAGCTACGTCCTTTTACTGTCTGGACAGAAGTGGAGCCAAAAAGCCTCAGACAATGGAATTAGGCTAAGTGACTGTATGAAGATATAGGAACTGGGGTGCAAAAAAATGACTAAAAGAACTTATAGCACTTTTCCTCGGCACGGTACAGCTCGGCACAGTTCAGTTCAGTTCGGCTCGCTTGCTTCTTGAATTACTGTTTTACACAGTTTTCCACAAGTTCTTTGGTGAGAAGTTGTGAACGGTAAAAAGAAATCTCGCGTGTGACTGGAACAATCTCTGTGTTTGTGTATGTAACTCAATGACGCAAACAATGACAACTCTCTCGGACCAATCAGCACTCACATATGTCATGCTTGCTTGGCCAACCAAGAGAATGGTATCAGTTCAGAGCGATGGTGTCGATTTGAGAACCTCTTCGAAGCGAGTTCCAGAAATGGTGTTTGACTACACAGCCACAATGTAGAAGGAAAGTCTGAAAAGTGTATTCTTCTATTCATCTGTAGTATATTTTTGGACTGGATTTGGACGAAACCCACACAAATAGAG
>SRMA01026017.1:0-20798 GCA_007224835.1 Danionella cerebrum | reverse complement strand
ACATTTTTCATTATTTCATCAAAGTTTTGAGAAAATAAATGCTTGTAATTTAGATAAAATGAGTTTTGACTGACAAAACAAATGATTTTTTTCATGATCATTTATCAATGCATTGCGTATAAGTATAGCAGTAACCCTCATCTTTTTTCAGATTTGTCTGGTTTAACATTATTATATTTTAATAAACTTATTCAAATTGATTGACAGACTCAATTTTGATTTGTTTTTGTTATTGGATGGTTTATTGGTATATCTTTTATATAAACATCATTCATTCCATTTACTTTACCCACTCACGCTCACGTTGTTTGAAAGGCAGGTTACACCCTGGGCATATTTCCAGCCACATTCACTCCTGAGGGACATTTAAGGAGAATTCCCAAAAAAAATACAATTTAAATTTGTCAATCCACAAAGCAAACGGCACATTAACAATCCTGGAATTGTCTGAGAATCACTTGTTGCCATCCTCTCAATGATTTTTACCCTTTTGAAAGCATCTTTGTCAGAACTCTGTTCTGTCAATAACTAAATTCTGTATTCCGTTTTCCTGCTGAGTCTTAAAATGTTAACTTAAAGTACATTTGATTTCGGGTTTTTGTTGCTGCTTGGTTGATTCGTGGTGGTGTAGTTCTTTCGCTATAGTTCAAATATAATTCGCTGTGTTACAACTACAAACATGACTAACATGCAACAGCCAATCAGCCTTCTGTTATTGGTGCTCCAGCGCAATCTCCAGCACACATTGGGTGAGAGGCGAGGGTACACCCTGGACAAGTCTCCAGTCCATCACAGAGCAACATTCGCGCACACATTCACACCTAAGAAGAATTTAGATTATTCCATTAACCAAACCGCATGTTTTTGAGACAACCTTCTAACTGAAAGGCCACGGTGCTACCCACTGCGCCACCGTGCCATCCCTTATTGGTGCTAGTCTCTCTGCAATTGAAGGTCACAACAGACATGTTTAGCGAGACTTGGCTTGAAAAGACAGATTATAGGGCTTGGCTAAGTTCTATTGCTAACAATGTATTTGATGCACTCTTTAGTAACACGTTTAAAAGTACTTTTCTAAGTAGTTTCAATTGCAAAAATGTATTTTGCAACAGGTTTTCTGATAATGCATCATCTTTTGTATGATATACGTATGTCTTACATTTGATTCCTAATTGTCTTTAAATGTTTTAAATTTGATATGAACGGCGCAAGAGACAACAACCGACCAGACGGATGCAGCAGAAGGTTATGATAATGTAAAAAACACTGTAGTCTAATGAACGAAAAACATTTATTTATGAACTCAAAATGTGAGTTCTTTCTGTTCTAACTGAATCTGACTACAAATATTTACATTTATACTCACAGTTTATTTTCACGTGTTCTTGCAAATCTCACATTGACATACCTTTCTTATCTGCCACGATGCAACGTGAATGTTTCACATTACGAGGACTTCATTTGATGTAGTGATGCCTCTAAGTCTGACATCTGTCCTTGGCAATATTGCACAGTAGTCTTTACAGTGCATCTAAATGTTCATCCGCTCAGACAGAATGTGTTATCTATCAGATCACTCACATCAGCTCCCAGACTTCCATCCCATCCATGCAATCACTGTCACCATTAGCTCCGCATTCCATTCCCCAGACAAGCACACACTTCTCATTTTTTACAGTATGTAGCTGGTTTTATATCTGAGAAGTCTCACAAGGAAGCTGGCATAAAAAGCAGAAAGTCAGGAAAAGCAGGAAAGTCAGCATAAAAAAGCAGAAACATCTAAAAGCCTTTTGCAAGAGTCATCCATCATAGTCAGTTAGTTCCTCCCAGTCATAGCTTTTTGAGACCTCCTTCATTAGAAATGCATGTCATTGCTCTTATCTGTGTCTGATGTATGATAGGTAACCTGTGGTAAAAGTGATTACATTGTCCCTCAGAGGAATTCAATCTGGTGGGATGCAACAGGCCTGCTCTAAACAGGTAACATACAGGTCGAGATAAAGTGAAGTACTCAAGTGTGGACCTCTAAGGCGCTTACACTCAAACACATCCGAAGTGCTACAACCCCTGTGTGCTGTAATCATTTATATTTTAGATTTATTATGTGTTTTATGTGCATGCGTCATGTGTTTACTGATCAAGTGAAAGGGGCACACTATTTAAGACCTGTGTCATCTCCGCTCACACTCAGTCATGCGCGGAACTCTGTTGGTGATCTTCTCGAACTTCGTTGACTTTGTAGTTCGAGATCTCTTCATGAGTTTCTGTGTTTGAATTATATACTTCTACTTGTTTGGGGCTCTCTGTTTATTGACCACATTCAAGAAATCTAAGCACATTACACCAGTTTTGGGTTTTGCATAACTTCAAAATTTAGCAGAAAAGAAAATATCAGGACTTAAAAAGTTTTTTCATAGCTCCTAGTGTTCTGATGTCTGTGTACAGTTGCTTGGTTTATTCTTGGTGTAGTTTTTTTGTTTCACAAAGCAGTAAGTTCAAGAAGATAAAACAGGTCGACTTTGCCGGATGGCAAATGAACACACTTCCATTGGATTGTAGGCAAAATGATTTAAAACAAATTTAAGAGGTCTATTAGGATGTTTATAAACTTTGAACTCAAGGTTCCTCTGTAGACATATTTATTTTGTGTTCCAAGTTAAGCACTGATTTCTCACACAGATGTTTAGGCTCAATATGTCAATGGTTGTAGAGATTCATTATACTTGCCACCTAGCTGTTGAATTCATCATAGTGTTAAACTAAAATCATAAAAATCATAGCTTTTTGATCATTTTTGTATCACCTAACCCCTAGGGGGCACTGTGCTGAAACTCTGCAGGCAACCTCGGATTATGGGTATTATAGCTTCCACCATTACTGAGATGTAACGCACGCCAAAATTGTCATCTTTGTAACAATCAACTCGATTTCCACAACTTTTAGTGAGAGGATGATCTCTATCTTTGCAAAAAAGACTTTGATGATGATTTAAAATAGTGGCAAATTAACACAACTTTTAATTGTAATTGGCCTGAGCCAAGGATAAAGCAGAATCACAAATTTTGTCTTTGGACCAAATCAGCATAATTGGCATAAACAGACCAAATTAGCATAAACAGAAATACAATTTTGACTAATGGTGGCGCTATAGAGTTTGGTCCAGATTGAGTCATATTACTCATAATGACCAGCTCTATGATTGGGCCAAATTTCAAAACTTTCCTACAAGCAGTTCATTGGGCTGCCATAGACTTCAATGTCAATAGTGGATAAAGAATAAGAAAAAAAGGTAAACAAAAAGTGGGTGCACAGCTTCACTGTTTGGCCCCTGCTGTATTACAACTACAAATGTGACTAATCCACTTTCTGTTATTTGTATGAGTTTCTCTGGGAGTGAAAGAGTGAACTCAAGCGATGACCTTAAACTAGGGATGTCCCGATCAGGTTTTTTGAGCCCCCGATCCGATCCGAGTCATTTAATTTTAAGTATCGACCCATACCGAGTCCCGATCCGATACTTGTCTTTCCTTGTGCTAATTGCACACTTTAAGTGCATGCAGGTTATTAAATCAATCCAGTGTGTACTCTTGACAACCAAATTGCTCAGCAGTGCATCAATAAAATGGTTTAGCCTTTTCCTGCGTTCGCTCAGTGAAGTCGCAATATTCTGTCGTGTTTCGTTTTAAGATGCCTTATCAAGTTGGTAGTATTAAAGGCTGCTTTGCTAGTACCACCGCGTGAAATGCTCGCATTGCAAACGTTGCATGTAGCTACCAGACTAGAATCACTTTCCAACTTAAAATACTTCCACACTGCAGACATCTTAGCACCGTATTGCAAGTAGTAAACAACATGCGAGTTTAACATGCGAGTTTGCGACACGTGCGTGACGTAGCTGACGTAAACATTCGATCGGTCCGATACATAGAGCCGATTCCGATCAGTTAAAAAATGCCTCGATCGGCCCCGATACTGATCTTTTCGATCGGCTCGGGACATCCCTACCTTAAACACATCCAAAGCTCTCTTTTCTCTCAATTTTTTTTTAACTAGCCCCTGAGCACCTTACGCTAGTTTTAGGTTCCACTTAACTTATTGTTTCAAAATTCTCTCTGATATTTCAAAATCAGGACACAATTGTATGACAGTATTTAGAATCATTGATTTATTAAGTGTGCATGACAAAAAACTTGAGAAATCATTGTTTATCTCAAACAATCCTTCCTGAATAAGTGAAATTCCAATAAACTGAACTGAGTACCAAGAGTCAAGTTTTAAAAACTGCATTAAGTACAGCAAGAAATACTAAAACTCGGATCATTTTAATTAGATTGTTTGCTCAAAATTAAACTATGCTAAACGTGCTATTGATAGATCCAGGGAACCACCAACCAAAATATTAAACTCTACATATTTATTCTAGTTCTATGTTCCTTTAATTTGATCAGGAGGGCTTGGTTTAGATAAATGTTGATGCCTCATGTATTTGGAATATCATAATCTATAAATAATCTATGTATTGTTCATTTTTAGATTGTTGGCTGAAAAGGCATCTCTCCTGTCTTATTTATTTTTAATTATTTGAATGCAATATACCGTGTAAGTGGTTATAATTTATAATAGACTTTTAGATGTTTTTTTGATCTTGTATGGTGGCCTTGGAAGGTACCTAAAATAGGTATTATTATAGTTGCTGATGTTGAAGAGAAAATCAAAATGTGACATATTTATGGAAATATTAGAATATAATTAGGAGCTAATTTTCAAATAGACATTAGCAACTTATGTGTGACAACAGTGTGATCAAAGTATGTGTTATCTAAGAGCTAATCATGAGAATAATCAGCTGTCAAAAACCTATTATAGGCTTCAGCCTTAAATTAAAGATGAAATAGTAAATTTTTCTTCCTCTGTTTTTGTTTTTATGTGAAACTCTTCCAGAGTTCACTCAAGAGGCTTAAAACTGTAAACAAATTAGAGACGCGGGAAATGAACAACATTGCTCTGAAATACTGTGGCCTGCTTGCAAGCTAATTTCAACTAATTACCATCAGTCACCCAGCACAATGAGTTCTCAAAGCAGAAAATCTGCAAAAAATATCCTGTTTTAATTTGAAAGCAGCAAGTGTTTTTCCCTCCCTGAATCTTCCTGTTTTTACTGCTTCCTGTTTTTGAAAGTGCTGCCTCTACAGTTAGAAAGAGACTGCACACGTTTTAATTCCATGGAAGGTGAGCAAGGAGGAAACCTTTGCTCTTTAAAAGAAACATCAGAGCCAGACTGAAGTTTACCAGAGAGAATGTTGAGAAAGATCAGGACTTTTGGAACAATGTTCTTCGGACAAATGAGGGCAAAGTTGTATGAACACCAGAAAAGAGGACATGTTTGGCATAAACCAAAGCCTCTCAGGAAAAGAACCACAGTACACAGCGTGAAGCATGCAGGTGGAAGTGTGATGGTTTAGGGTTCCTTTTCTGCAGCAGGTCCTGTCTGGCTCATCACCCAAAAACATACCAGTAAATCAACCAAAGACTGCCTTATAATGATGAAATGGAGAGTCCAGATGGCCTGACCTTAATCCCATTGAGAGGCCGTGGAGTGTTGCAGGCTGTAGATGCAAGAAACCCAGCAAAGGGAGATCATTTTAAAAGGAGTGCAATAAGGAGTGGGGAAAACTTTCCTTAGACAGATGTCAGAGACTATTAGGGGGCTGGGTGTCCTAATGTTTTCTCTGTAAAAATATAAATTTTGCTGAATAAAATTTAACAGAACATATTGAAAAATCATTTCTCTCTCTGTTTTCTAGAAATTTTCACAAGTTCATTTCACTCAGTATGAGAGTGATCTAGGTTTGGATGGACGCTCTTTTTTCCTTAGGAATTCCTGGATTAATGACTCTCTTGTGTTCCTTGGACTGGAATTGCCTAGTCTTGCCTTCTAACTGGAGTGATCAACTGGATTATTTTCTGTTCCTGCTTGACTTGAAGACTTTTCAGTTTGGATTTCCTTTTGAAACTTTCACCTGCGTTCTAAAGGCAGTATTTTGTGTTTTATCTTGTTGCCAAGTACTATTAAAGACATTAGAATTCAGTTTAGTTCTTTGGGTCCAAATTTGCTAACCACCCCCGAGAACCTGACAGTTATATATTTGTACATGAAATCTGACTGCTGTTTGTGTTGAACATTATTCCCCTCGTCGACATGTTGGGAAGTCGGACTGCTCTATCTCTGTAAATATCTACGGCCATCATTCAATCCCCCACTTGCATTGCTGAGCTCAAAGGCTTACATTGTGCCTGACATTTGCTACAATCCTCCACATTTGAATTTCCTCTCAAGCATTTGTTGACTTTTGCAGAGTAGATGAGTTAATTATCAGAGATTTATCAAAGGAATGTGTTTGTGGACAATTGTCAGCATTACATGTTGTCCTGAGGGTCAGAATATCCAAAAATAGTGTTTTGCATGATTTGCTATTGTGTAAATAATGCAGGTAGTTCACTGTCCCACATAGCAATTTTGCAAGGCCCAAATTCCAAAATTAATTATTGTACATGACCGAACTGTAGGGCGGCACAGTGGCTAGCAATGTGGGATGCCGTCCCACATTAGAAGACAGTTGACAGTTCGAGGCTCGCCGGTGACCTTCCTAGAAGGAGTTTGCATGGGTTCTTGCGTGGACGTCCTCTGGGTACTCCGGTTTCCCCCACAATCCCAAAAACATCCATCAGTTTCCCTTACTTGTGAATGTGTGAGCTGCCCTGTGGTGGACTGGTGACATGTCCAGGGTGTACCACCGCCTCCGTGACTCCGAACAGGAATAATAAGAAGGTTAGAAGATGAATGACCGAACTGGATTCCAGGTAAGGACCACACATCCTAGTTGTTACTTGATTTAAAATCTTCCGTTATCTGACCATGCTGTGATTTTACCACAGCGTCCAAGAGCTGGTCAGTGTGTAAGAAATGCCTTTTTTATGTCTTTTATTATGTATAGTTTGTAAAGTACGCAACCACAAAATACAATTAAATTTTACAACGTTGATCCCAAATTTCTAGTTGGTCAACTCTAGCTTTTTGAGGTTGAATCTTGTTTTTTAACTAACTATGACAATATTTACTTGGAAGTGTACAGAGTAGGGTTGGGTCGATGGCCAATGGACATTTCGATGCTGATCAATTGCCCTGCCCCTCCCCCACCGAAGCAGCTACTCACTCATATAAACACGCTATATTGTGAATAATTTATTTTCTGCGAAGGTTTCTGTTTGGTTATGCAATGTTTGCATAATGCGGCTTGTGTTTGATATTGCAGGAATGATGTTTGCTGGAAGTCTGTATGTAAACTGCTGTTTTTGGAATCATGGGTAATGTAGTGCGTAATGGCCGCCAGTCGCAAGTCAAAAAGAACGGCATGAAGTTGTTCAAATGAGAATTAAGATATTTTTGTGTCACCCGGGCTGGAAAGGGGCATCAATAAAGACATGAAAGAGTTTTGTGTAAGAACTTCTCATTACTTTACAATTAATCCACCATGAACGTGTAGAATTAATAATATGCTTCACGCAGTTTAGTGCCTGTGTATGCTAAAGAGCTCTCGTGTTGTTTATTATAATAAGGTTCAAAGTTAATGAGTTTCTATTTTAAAAGTTAGTTTCTATTTCATGCAAATATTGTAGGGGTTTGAAATTGGGAATGTGTTTTTTTTCGAATGGTGTTTTGTTGGCATTATTAACCGAGTTAAGGTGTTTTGTGCAATGCTATGTCGCTAATATTGCTTCGTCACCATTTATTAGGCATCCATGCTCTCGGTAATGATATTGGGTCTGTTAACAAGTTGGTGATTGGGACCCTTCTTAACAAGTTGGTGATCGCCCCTTCTTAGTTCAAATCAGGTCTCAATATGCATTTTTTGGTCCTCTTTTAGCCTGCAATTGAGTCCGAGTTCTGTATTTTCACGTACCCAAAAAATACTAGCAAAAAAGAGAACTAACCCTAGTGCAATTGAACTGTACCAATTGAAACAGGACTGTTTTGGTGTGATAAAATATGACACTGAATCTCTCTATAGAGCAGAAAATGATTCAGACTGTACCAATTTGCAGTTCTGTCTAGACAATAAAAAGAATTCCAATTTCAAAACGCCAATTCCCAACAGCACACTGAATCGCAACTGAGCCTATGTGACATGGTGTCTATGTAGGCCTCCCATCTCTCCTAAAAAGACGGAAGTTCTTTTATTTCATTGCGTCTGACAAAAGAAATCACAACTTGGCACAGAAGCAGCAGAAGCATATTTCAAGACACAAAGAAAGCAGTCTCTTTTTCAGTCACAAAGCACAGAGGAACATCCAACAAGAAGACAAGAACACTAGAAGCTCAGAGGATCAGGACGCTTTCTTCGGCTGGCGAGAGCTGTGAAGCGATTGATCTGAATATGTAACGGGAACACTGTTGGAGAGGGAGATTCTGAAGTTCCAAGCACTGAATGTGCAGGGGGTGGATGAACTGGACATGGGTGAAAGGACGAGTTTGACTCGGCATGTTTTGTGTGCTCAGAGATTGTCTCTTGTATCTGCTTTTTGTATTTTGATTTCAAATTTCAGCTCCCCTAAGGTGAGCAAGATGAACTGCTAATGGAAGTAGTGTGGAACCCTGGCGATGTCCTATCAGTCCACAAGGCTAGCTCAGGCGGGAGAGCATCAGTCCTACTAATCAACAGAGAGAGCGGCACGTGCATGAAAGCTGCCATCCTTACCTCCTCACCGTCAGCGTAATTTCACCCCCAGCAGGGTTTCCCCATATGGAACCTCATTTCTTCTCTGGAATTTTCATCTATGCTCGACTGGGCCCAGTAACTCCACACACACTCTTTTTCCTGTCCTGCTGTATAACTCGAAAAATGTTACACTTGGTTTGTAATTGTGTCTGCTATTTTTGATCAAATCGACTTTATGGTTAATAAACGGTTCGGGGCTCGCCAGTGACCTTCCTGGTTTCCGCCACAATCCCAAAAACATGCGGCAGGTTAATTGAATAATCCAAATCCCCCTTAGGTGTGAATACTTGAATGTTGCCCTGCAATGGACTGGCGACCTGTCCAGGGTGTACCCCGCCTCTTGCCCAATGTGCGCTAAAAAGGCACCGGCAGACCCCCGTGACCCTAAAAAGGGAATAAACTGGTTGGAAAATGGATGGATGGTAAATCAGTAGAAGAGATCTGCTGTCTGTCAACAAATACGTTGGAGATTTGCAAATACGTTGATTATTGATGCATCTTGAATTGATTTATCAACACTAAACACTAGCACTTGCAATAAAATTGGAAATGGGATACAAATTGCTAATTAATATGACACAGAAATAGTCAAAGTGCTGATTTGGTTTTACTTTTAATGAGTACATATTAAACTGGTGCACAATATTACTGGGTTTTAGTTAAAAACTACAGAATAATTCACCGTCATTGTACTGTAAACAACATAGAAATGCAAGTAATTGTCATTAGCCATGTTTCCATCCATGTATGTGAATGAAATTTATGCGAAAAACGGAAATATTGCATAAATTTATTTGCGAATAAAGCACCGTTTCCATCCAACGAGTCCAAGACAACAAAATCGTCACTTCCTGACACCAAATATCACAAACCTGCAATGTGTGTAAAATGTCTGTGATTATCTGCAGGCAATGAGAGCCACATCCCGAGAATAACGATACAAAGGCAAAAACGGCAATAAAAAACAGTGTTTTCGATTCAAAAGCGGCTTTATTTTCGTTAAATTTTAACCCAATAAATGAAGTAAAAACTTTTGTGCTCCCATTTTGATAATAATCCCCGTGACCGCTGTTTTCAAATCTTTCTCGCGAGTGCTTGGTTGTGAGAAGCAGTTTGAAAACATGGACACCGTTCTCTGTGATTCTGTCTAAAGTCATGCCGCGTGAAATCCTCTGCTGTTCATCTCTTGTGCTGTTTAAATTCAACAACAACTGGATGCTTCTCCAGAAAGCCTCTGTAGTCTCGTTTTGTCCTCTGTTGCTGCCTTTCCCGGCTGAAGACACGGGACCAAACGAGATAATCACAGCGTTTTGCGCACACCGTGAAAACACAAAAAACGGATTGATGCGTTTCTTGAAAAATAATGCATCGGTTTTTTTTTTTGGTTGGTGTGTTTAATTACATTAGCGCTGTCTACCTGTGTACCTGTGTACCTAATACTTACTGCTTGCACCCCCTGCATTAAAAAAAATGCCTTTTATTGTTAATAAATAATCACTTTTTGCCAGTTATCACCAAAATATGCCAATAAGCAATAGCCATTGACTTCATGAACAATTCGATTCATATTTTTATTTAAGGGGTGGCACCATGGCACAATGGGTAGCACTGTGACCTTCCAGTTAGAAAGCTCCGCAGGTTTTTTCGTGGAAGGAGTTTGCATGTTCTTAATCCTTTCGTTGTGAATGCCTGCAGCATTAGAATCTTATGCATGTTCCAAGCTCAACAATATGAACAATACCGGCATAGATTCAAAGGATTTATTTGTACCAGAGCAGGTTGCACGTTCGACAGCCTTGCTTGTTTTGTTTTCCCAAATGTGTCTTCGCTTGTCTGAATATGCCAGTCTTTCTAGCTCAGATTCTATTAAGAGGCTTTTCTGGAAAAGCTTATGAAGTACACCGAGAACTAAAGCAGTGGAAGTGTTTGAATAGAGCAGAAGAGTCAATAGGCATCTGAAAAGACTCTCTCGTTGCACTGCTTGATTAAACAATGAGAAAATTTTTGCCATGAATCAGGCTCATTGTAAAAAGACTCCCATGCCTTCTCTCTTCCTCTCATAGCAGCCTTTTAAGTGGGATAAATTGTGGCATAATATAAACAGAGGATTGGCCTCTCCTGGAGCAGACGATGATTGAATACAAGGGCCCCTACGTCTGGAAGTGGGTTAAGTCAAGGAGTTATTAAGAGGGCAGCTGGAAATGACAACAATTTCTAAAGGAACCGATGGCTTGTAAAGCCAGGATGAGTTTCAGGATAAGAGC
This sequence comes from Danionella cerebrum, assembly GCA_007224835.1. Lineage (NCBI taxonomy): Eukaryota > Metazoa > Chordata > Actinopteri > Cypriniformes > Danionidae > Danionella > Danionella cerebrum. Next base: position 9,757 of record SRMA01026017.1, on the reverse strand, counting down.
TGGATTTAAATAAATCGACCTCCTCTTTTCATGGCTAAAACAAATTGTTGTTTATTAGAAATGTACAGCCTTGGAACAAACAACACTGCTTCCCTGGTTTCTCAGTTACATAATCCATTTACCACCTTTAGCACTTTCCGAGGAGATTGCCTCTGCAACCAACTGAACAAGCTCTAAGGATCACGCAGACACCTCCTTTCATTGTGTTTAAGACACAGCTAAATCCAGGATGAGTGCAGATGTGGAAAATCTCAACAATGCCCTCTTAACTAAGTGAGCAAGCCACGAGATGCATACTACAAAGTCATCAATCACTCCTCCTGGTAAGCACACATTCTATTCTAATTTACGGCTGCAAGCTGTGACTTTACAGCCTAGTTTCGCCTTCATGGCTTTACGCTGAAAACGTATCAGGATTGTAAGGATGCCATGAATCAGCTGACGCATTCTCCTTTCAATGGCTTACTGCTTTATGTTCTAATGTTGGCTGTGCAGAGGTGATTGGTTTTTGGGGTTGGTTTGGTTCATTAAGATGTGTGCATGTATTGTTTGGGAGTTCTCTGGGGGGTGTATGCTGTAGTAACATCTGTAGTAACGTTCAGAGTGCAGCCCAATGCGACCCATATCCGACCTTTTTATCAACATACCCCATGCAGACACACTTTCTCACATTTAAAAGTTGCTGGAGAACAATATTTTGCAGGATTTTGTTTACAGGAAGGTGCTTTAAAGTATTGTCGATTCTTCTCAAAAAGGAGTGACCCAAGAAAATAACTGCACTTGTTAACGTCTAAGAGAGGTGATGTATGGAATATATACATATATAACTTAAATACATATAGGATTTCGCTACTTAGTAGTGATGGGAAGTTTGGAGCATTTTCTGACTCGGATCGTTGAGTCACGTTTAGCAAAATGAACGAATCTTTTTTCGAGTCATTTTTTTTATTTTTTTTTTCTTCCCTAACATATCTACTATATACATAAACGTGAATCACACTACAAATAAGTGCTAGAAGACAAAAAAAAATACGTAAGTACTTTATTTAAGCTGGGGACTAAACAGTCATGGGTCTTTACCCCTGAATTGACTTGAGGTTTGAGTGTCCTTCATTCCATAGATCACCTCTCTCTGACGTTAATGAGTGCAGTTATTTTCTTGAGTCGCTTGATTTTTGAGAAGAATAGACAATACATTAATAAAACAAAAAGCAGTGGCATCCAAGGACAACAAGGAAAGTTACAACATTAAACACAATATACAGAATTCGTTACACATCTGCTCTCTAATGTTAAATAATGCAGCATGAGCGCAAACCGAAAAGATGAGTTTGTTTTTCAAGTCCTGAGTCCTTTGTCAATAATGATGGATGGTCAACACTTGAAAAACCATACAGATGTTATGCTTACACCACTGACCGAATCCCTCTCCGACACGATTTGTCGCTATGGAGTCACATCAAAGATGAACATTTATATTCAAAATCGTTCAAGAACGACCTATCACCTATCACAAAGACAGACACAATGACACTGTTCAAGGCTGTGCAGGGCAGGTCCGGTGAGTGTTCAGCTCCGGGTTGTGCGCTGTGAGTACTCCAGGGTGCCTTCAGCTCGCTTAGTCCAGTGACCAATGGGTTTCCAGATCATAGGTTAACGAGGCACAGCTTGTGATGCTGATTATAAGTAGTGCATGTTAGGATTCAATAAAAACGTTCTCAATTAAATCTCTGTCACATTGAAGGTAACATAATATTAAAGTCCTTATTCGCCTTCCCAATTAAATCCACTGCTTACATTTGTGAGTCTCTTTGTAATCCATGTAATCAGTCACAACTTCATCTGAAGTATTGTCCTGGAAGCTCTTCAGGCTACTCAGGCCTATGGCTTGGCCGTTTATCACAAAGATAATTGGGATAGACCTGCCTGGGTAGTAAGGAGAAGAGGAAAATGTGTAGAAGTGGAACTGGGGCCTTGACTTTGTGGTATTTGTTTCATGCTCAAACCTTGCCTCAATCAACAGTCCGTCCCTAAGGTCCCTCTATTTAAAGGTTGTAATATCGAACACCTTATACTTCAAACACTGATCTTTTTCTATGTATTCCTTGGGAAAACATTGCTTGGGTACACACATGATCGGATTTAAGCCGCTTTTGGGATTCGGTGTGTATGCATAAGAACAAGAGGTGTAGATTTGTTGTCGAAGGCTGCATCTTGTTTGTAGGCACGACAGGTATCTGTAGACCTGGAAGCCAGGCACCCCTGACAGCGGCATCAATATCACGTCTGGGGTCCACAGGCGGAGAAGAAAATTCTGCCGCACATTTCACAACTCCCATTGATACTTTCAGCAGTTGCCATGACAGCAGGGCACAGTGGTTTTAATGGAAGTGATTTTGTTAATATAAAACTGAGGCATGGCCGTCACATCTCTCCCACGGTGCAGCCAGACTCCATCGATCAGAGGTGAAAATACAGCGCTGCAGGATTATGTCTCTTTCCTTGTGGACTCCTATTAAGAAAAAAAGGGCAAATGAAATGAAGCAGTCATAGGATTTTTAATGTGTCCTAATTAAGACACAACCAGAGCAGTGGAATGAAAGGGAAGGTTTTCTTTCTCGCTGCAGCTGGTTAGGCTTTTTAATGGACATATGGTACTTTATGTGTTGAATGTAAAATATGTTCCTTCCTTTAAATTGTCTGAAGAGGATCATGGGTCTTCAAATGAAGCTACTCTATGTTATTGATTGAGAATCTAAGAAATTTAAACATGGACCACAAGTGGCTTGCATATCGAACACTCTTTCCTCCAAAAATGTAGTGTTCTTTTGACACCACCCCAAATGCAGCTATCTTCAGCATCTTTTCTTCTCACCCATTGTCCCCCTAAAACTTTGGTCCATGAGTGGAGCAGCACTTTTAGAGGCAGTGTGCTTGATTCTGTACGCTCCCTCTAACCCCTGATTGTTAATATCACTCACCTGTATTCATTGACCTCCTCCGCCAATCAATTTGCAGCTCTCCGGTATATAAAGCACTCCATTTCTGAGCATTTTTTGTCCGACATCAATGTCGACCCTGTGTTACTTCCTGGACTCCCTCGCCGGTGTTCCTACACTATCTCTGTGCGAGTTACCCTCTTCACCCTACTTACCTGTTATCTGCTCATCCTATCTGCTCAGCCTCCAGCAAGGTCTTTGGTTTCCTTCTTTGGCTTGTTCTAGTTGTTAGCTGTTCCTGACTAATGCCAGAAACTTACCAGCGAACTCTTCAGTGGCTTCCATCTCCCCCCTCCAGAGTTCCTGTACCCTGAACTACATTGTCTATGGCAGGGGTGCTACCAGTCGATTGCGGAGGTGAAATTGAAACAATATCAGCCGATCCTCCATCCCGTCACAGTTCAGTAAAGTTAGCTGCAGATTCACGGATTCGGTTTTCTCTGCTCAATAGCTCGATACCAGAATGTTCTTAGTAAACAAATAATACCTATTTTTAATCTGTGTTATGTAGTGGACAAACTACAAAACGTTTTTTATCAAAACAAGTTTTCCTCGGCATTCACAGAAACACATTACCGTCTATGATCAACCCTCTGACATGGAATCGCTTAGGGACCGTCTGCAAATTACCAGATCCAAAATATGTTTTACCCAGAATATGCTTCATAACTTCATTCTAAATTCCTCTATTACAACCAAAATCAAGCAACACGCCACTCCTCACCTGCATATTGTACTGCACAACTCAGTTTCAATAAATATTGAAATATTTATTTGAGCATCATTTTTATTCTTGATTATTTGGATCAAAGCTCAATTGCTCCCATAAAAATCACTCTATTACCATCAATTCAGGTCACACACAACTGTTCTAATGATTCAATTCAGTGCAAGTCATCAAATTAAACTCAGTTTATTATAAAAAAATGTAAATAATTAATTATTATGTGTGTTTTGTCAATTCTCAATAAAGTTGAAAATAGTTGTTTGTTGATTGATGTTTTACATTTTTTGTAGCGGGTAGATCACTTTGACTCCGTCATTTTAAAAGTAGCTCGCAAGCTGAAAAAGTGTGAGCACCCCTGATCTATGGCATCAAATCACGGGTGCCACAATTATTAACAGCCCTGATGTTTAATACTTAATACCCAATTTTGCCAACAAAAAGCACATAATCTTCTCTCATAGTGTTTCACAAGATTAGAGAACACAGAAAGAGGGATCTTCATCTCTAAATCATCCAGTGACCTGACTCCTCTCCTCTGCTTTCTCATCTTCAGCTCCCTCCACAGGTTTTTATGTGGGTTGAGGTGAACCATTTCTGTGTAGATTTGGCCACGTTTTGAGTCATTATCTTGCTGAAAGACCCAGTGAGACCCATCTTCAGCTGTAGGGCAGAAGCCACCAGATTTTTTTTTAAATGTCCTTCAATTTCTAAGCCTTCATGATGCCACGCACCCTAACATGGTTCCCAGGTCCTCTGGAAGGGAAACAGCCCCACATCGTCACAGATCCTCCCCCATACTTCGCAGTGGGCATGAGGTGCTTTTCTGCATACTCACTTTTTGTTTTCCGGCATACCCATTTATAGTGTTTTTGGCAAAAAGCTCATCTGACCAAAGAACACGGTCCCAGTTGAAGCCCCAGTGGAGCTTTGCAAACCCCAAACACAAGTATTGATGATTGTGACTGAGAAAAGGTTTTTTTCATGGCGTGCCTCCCAATGAGCTTGTTGGCATGTAGATTGCATCTGATGGTTATTTTGGAGACTTTGTGACCCCAAGATGCTTCATTTGTTGCAGATCTTTAACAGTGAGCTTTGGATAATTTTTTTTCTCTTACCATCCTGTCTTCGTCCAGGCTTGTTTACTCCTAATCACAGTAGATATGGGCAGATGCAGGCGGGTGCCTATTTTCTTGTACCCATTGCCAGATTTATGAAGGTCAACACACATCTGTTTCGCTTGAATGGTGTGTTCCTTTGTCTGTCCCATGTTGAAGAGTGGATAAGAAAAATGGCCTCTGTGTCGCATCATATTTTTACCCCAGGGAAGCAGGAAGTGATAAATTACTAATTGAATGTTCCTAGATACTCTGTAGAAATTACTGAAATACTTAAATTACATTTATTCATTCATTTTCCAACTAATTTATTCCCGTTAGGGGTCACAGGAGCCTTTCTCCAGCACACATTGGGCGAGAAGCATGGGTACACCCTGGACAGGTCGCCAGTCCATCGCAGGGCAACACACACATCCACAAAGGGTAATTTGGTTTATTCAATTAACCAAACCGCATGTATTTTGGGATTGTGGGGGAAACCGGAGTACCCGGAGAAAACCCACGCAAGCACAGGGAGGACATGCAAACTCCATCCAGGAAGTTCACCGTAAAACCTTTAACTGACGACCTTCTAAGTGCTACCCACTGCGCCACGGTGCCGCTCCTCAATTACATTTATTTAAAAAATTCCACAAATAATTGAGGAACAGGTTATTTTACGAAAAATAGTTATTTGTTGTTCAGGGATTTTACAAAAAAAACCCCCAAAAAAACGATATACTTTTTCAATAAAAACGAAATTTATGTTAAGGCTCTAAACACATTTCAAACAGGGGTGCCAATAATTATGGAGAGCACTGTACAGCTTGGATTCTCTATCATTGCTTCCCAATAAAGACTGTTTATATATCACGCCATTGTTCTTGGTACACCTCTGCACTACAAAAATGTAAATGTGTCCTTTAAATACAAACTTTTATCACAGTGCTTTTCCTTTGTTTTTTCCTCAAGTCTAGAAGAAAAGTTGCGTGCTTGCGTGTTAAAAGTTGGGCCAGCAGAGGAGCTTTCCTTCAGGTTTATGCTGCATCAGTGCAGAAGCAAAGTGTGCATTTTCTTGACAGTGACAGAGTGCTTGTGGTCTGGTTTGCTTTCTCTCTTTCACTCCAAATTACATCTAAGAAAGCGCTATTTAAAAACAAATCCTAAAGCAACGAGAAGGGCGCACATGTTCTTGTGAGCAAAATGGATATCACCAATCCCTGCTTTCCAAACTCTCTTTAAGGCAGCAGTGTCCTCCAGCAGGAGTCCTGGCATACTTGAGGGAAACAAAGAAATCATCCAGGCAATATTTATCTCACTTATGTCTGTCCAACACATTGCTGCTGAGCAAGTCTTGCCCATTCTCTAACAGTCCCATGCTGATTTCTGTCCCGAAACAGATCCTTGGTGATTAAGATGACTGCTCAGATTCCATTTGGCCCTCTGTGGTATGGTATCATTTGCTGGCCAGATCATTCACGGTGAGTTTTTCATAGGAGTTGTGGCCTGGGCTTGGCAGATTCTCAGCTGAGTTGATTAGCTGAGCATTCACAGATACACATGCCAGACTGCATTGTAATAAAGAACAACATCCTCAAGCCATGTGCCATTATTCTGATTATGACGGTAGTCTAGCTATGACAATGTGGTAATTAGAGGATGTGCATGCTTCGATGAGTCTTCCTCACCGCTCGGCCCCAAGAAATTCATCACCTCTGGCTGGAGGCTAATCGAGAAATTCAGAACCCGAGGAGGAAAGTACCTGGAAAGGCAGGCTCATTTAGGGACCAGCAAGAGACCACCTCAGTTTGGGATATCCGTTACTAATTAATTGAAATATGATAAACCAGCAAATCAAAAGACTGTCCAACTTTTGTTATTTCATTCTTAAATTGCATTGAGGGACTCTCCCAGACATTTAAAATCTCATCTTTGCCATATATCTCATGTCACTCTCTAGAAATCACATACAGGGTTCCAAATGAACTTTTTTGATCACCAGCCAAAGTGGTTTAAACGAAATAAGTTTTTACGTGGTGAAAATAAGAGATTACGAATACCATTGAAAGAAAATGTGATCATTTTATTTTAACAGTGCATGAAAAAACACACAAGAAACTGTACAGTTATAAACGTAAGTATACATCTAAGATAGAATATGTCAGTGGTTCCTGAACGTTTAGACACCTCAGCCTCAGTCGCATACCACCTGCTACCAATGACTCTAAATAAGTGACTATAAATTAAATTACAAATAAATACAGAACAGTTGATTGTTTTTCATCTGGTTCTCTTTCATAAGTGAAAAGATCATCTCTCCGTTTAATATGATGGATTTTCTTGGGCAGAGACACACAAACATTAAATTTTTTTCTGTTTCACTCATATCTTTTTCATATAAATAAATAGTAATAGAAAACAACTGTTTTATTTTTTAATTAAATTGATACGGCACAAATTAGTATTGACGAGGAGTTTTTTTTCCCCAAAAAACAGGGTTTGTAAAAACAGGGTAATACTTTTTTTTATTTTTACTTGAGATTATTTTTGGCTGATCTGATAGGACGGTATAGAGACAGGAAGAGATGTGGGTAAAGAGAGAGGGAAGGTTGGGAAATAACGACAGATTTGGGATTCAAATCTGCGTCGCCCTGCGCAACCGCCGCAATGTGTCTGGTGCACCGTCCGCTATAGCACAGGGCCAGACAAAACAGGGTAATACTTTTAAATGAAAAGAAAAAAATGTCACAGTCTGTCTCTCTCTCTCTCTCTCTCTCTCTCGCTCGTAGTAATTCTCTCTTTCACTTTGTCAAGAAACTATTTCACTGCGCTCGCAATTGGTTTAAATAAATAAATTTAATACGAATAAGGAGCTTCTTCAAAATACATAAATATCGAAAAAACAAGCTAATAGTTTTAACTAAAATGAAATAATTGTCACAGTCTGTGTCTCTCTTTCTATAGCTGCTGGTAATTTGTTTCTGCTCTGTCGCAATTAAAGCATGCGCTCGGATTGTGCGCTTTTTTAAACAAGTATTCTCGCTCTGACTCAAAAACATTAATCTAAATGTCGGGATGCTCCTCGTTTCTCAATCAATAGGAGGATTCCTCTTGGCTCAGTGCAGTAGGGGTTTTAAGTACGGGCAGTGCCTGATGCATGGGTGCCTGCTCTTCTTCTCGTCGTAGAAATGTAGGACGGAGGGTACAAACGACCCAGATCGTTTTTAACATGATTTACATGATTGGCTCATGCATTGCCCGCCAAACTGACAGGTAAGTTTTTAATGATACCTGCCAAAATGATTCATAACCTCATAATGTTGGCACATTTTTATTTTGAATCCTGATCATTTAAATTACATTTGTGCATTTAGCAGACGGTTTTATCTAAAGCGACTTACATTTAAAAGAATGAACACATTTAGGCAGTTCTTGCTTTCCCTGGGATTTGAACCCACAACCTTTTCATTGTTGGCGCAATGCTCTACCAACTGAGCCACAGAAAACCAACTGATCACATATATGTTTCCAGCACAGTGTGAAATCCCAGCAATTTTTACAATAGTTTGTGATGGCTTAAGAATGAATTCTTCCAATTCTAGTGACTCGAATTTTTCCATAGAAATCATTCTGCAGCCAGGCTTTACTCCATCAACCAATTAAGACAAGGTCAAGGCAAGTTTTGGTTTGTTAGAATTTTTATCTTGGAATTCTTTCTTTTCTTACGTGTTGGGGCTAAAGGGTTATGTTTGTCAGAACTGAATTAATTCGCCATTTTGATTTTTGGTCTGTTATACTGGAAATGTTCTGTGTACATATTACTGTGGTCGTCCAATGTGCAAAGTGGCTAGATATTACTAGCAAAAAGTGCCAAAGCAACTTTAAGGTAGTCATCCTTACATTAGATTGTTTAGAATTAATCACTGATATATAAAATTGTTGAGATCTTTTCTCAAGGAGAGTGTTATACTTATTCTTTGTTGTTCTTATTGAATGAGGGAAAGAATAGAGCATGATGTTGACACATGGATTGGTGCAGCAATGTGGTTGATGTACTAGCATATCATTTTACCTGTCACTCTACGCTACTTCGAATTTACATTTATGCATTTTTTTATTACATTTGATCAGGTCATGGTTTCCCTGGGGAATGAAACCATGAACTTGGCATGGCTCGTGCTATTCTCTTCGAACTGAGCAACAGGACAGCTTCTCTCACCTATGGTCATAAACTTGAAATGAGCTGACAGGCTCCCTTAGGATCAAGTTGTCACTCGAGAAGACCTTGGAGGGGAGCTGCTACTCATCCCGATTGACAGGAGCCAGTTGACGTGGCTTGAGCGTTTGTTTAAAATACCTCCTCAAGGCCTTCCTAGGGAGATGCTCTAAGAAATGTCCCACCGGGAGGAGAACCTAGGGAAGACCAAGGACACACTGGAAAGAGTGTATCTTGGTTTGTCTGGAAATACCTGTATATTCCCCCAGAAGAAAATATAATGTTTAAATGGGAAGTCTGAGAATCCCTGAGACAGCTGCAGTTCATGAACCCTCTTAAAACCCTCTTACAAGAAAATGGTCTATGGTTTGTTCTGCGATGGACTAGCGACCTGTCCAGGGTGTACCCCTGCCTCTCGCCCAGTGTGTGCTGGAAATAGGCACCGGCAGACCCCCATGACCCAGAAAGGGTAGAAGCGGGTATGAAAATGAATGAATGAATCTATGGTTTGTTCTCATTTAAGGAATTAAAATTTTATATATAAAATACTTAGTAGACTGTGTTTGTAATAAATAACATTTCTTTTAAATCGTTACATTTTATAATAATAACGAGCTAAATAGTTTTCATCTTCCAGCCTCTGAAGTTCCATATAAAAGACTACAACTTCTATCAGCCCTTGTTTTGTTGTAAAATTTCCCTCCTGAGTTACATCCTAGAC